>CAAKHG010041085.1:0-16629 GCA_901007715.1 Dactylopterus volitans | reverse complement strand
AGGGTGGGTACTCTGAACTGCCATTCGATGTGTAAACACAAACAACAGTCAGGACCCGTTCCCCGATCCAAAGGCGTAGGGAAGCTACCCTTTCGTCCAACTGGGAGAACCCCAACGTACAGGCGGAGAGTCTCAGGGCTAACTTAAGCCAACCCCAGCCAACTCCGCTTCTCACCTTGGGCAATTCCAGCATAAAAGCGTGTCCAACCCCTCTCAAGTACTTGGGTTCCAGAGCCAACGCTTTGTGTGGAGGTGAGGCCGACTATATCTAGTCTGTAGCGCTCAACCTCCCCCACAAGCTCCAGCTCCTTCCCCGCCAGAGAGGTGACGTTCCATGTTCCAAGAGCCAGTTTCCATAGCCGGGGCTCAGACCACCAAAGCCCCTGCCCTGGTCTGCCGTCCAATCCACATTGCACAGGACCCTTCATGCTCCCCCTGCGGGTGGTGGGCCCACTGGGGGAGTGAGGGGGGGCATGTAGCTGGTTCGGGCTGGTCCCTCCGGGCCCCATGGGTGTAGGCCCGGCCACCAGGCACTCGCACTCGAGCCCTAGCCCCAGGCCTGGCTCCAGGCTCCCTCCCTTCCTTCTGTTGTTTTCCATGAGGGTCTTCTGACAACTTCTTTGTCTGACTCTTCCCTTAGGACCAATCTGCCTTGGAAGACCCTACCAGGGGCAAAATGCCCGGGACAGAATAGCTCCTAGGTTCATTAGAGTACACAAATTTTAAATCATAAACACAATTTGTGGATTCAAACTATTTTAAGCCCAACTAAGCACAGGAGTTCAAAAAGCAACAAATAACATCTTGAAGAGGTTTCAGGTGTGACAGAGCAAAGTTTCTGTTCAAAGGATTGAGATTAAGCACAGGCTTCTTTCACCATTTCATTATGCAGCATGTCAA
This sequence comes from Dactylopterus volitans, assembly GCA_901007715.1. Classification (NCBI taxonomy): domain Eukaryota; kingdom Metazoa; phylum Chordata; class Actinopteri; order Syngnathiformes; family Dactylopteridae; genus Dactylopterus; species Dactylopterus volitans. Next base: position 15,729 of record CAAKHG010041085.1, on the reverse strand, counting down.
ATAAATGTGCATTCAAAGTTATGCTATTTCTTCAGTACAAGCTTTTACTTTTGGAACATGAATTATAGTTTTACCATCTGGTCTGTGTCACACTGAATGTATTTCAGCTGGGATTGAGATCTAGCACACATTTCTTTCATCGGTCAGGTGTTTAAATCATTTCAATAAATGTGCATTCAAAGTTCTGTTGGTTACACGTATGTCAAACAATGTTTTAACTTTTGTTTACCGCCTCGGGTGTTTCTTGGGAATGAGAACATTGGGGGCTGAGCCCAGACCCTTGTAGGGAAGTCTTGTAGGGAAAGCTCTCTATGCTTTCTTGAGCCTTGTGGTGTTCTATCTTCAGCCAAATACTGCAAACATGTACTTCAAAATGTGTTAAATTAAAATATATTATATTGATAGAAGCAGGATGATGCACTTAAAGATAACACAGGAATTAAAGAGAAAAAAAAATATTTCGTAAATATTGTGACTGAAGCAAAGTCAAATTCATATTCCTGTCTTCAGTCACACACCATTTTCAGATGAAGCGAACTCAGCATGCTGTAGGTTCTACCTCTCCATCTGATTCTCTCTTCCCCTCCATCACTTGCTGCTCTCCATTGAGTTGCTTGATTCACTTGCTTCTTTCCCTCTCTCACTTACATCACGTGCTGCTTACCCGAAAATAGTTTTATATCCCACCGCCTTGCACACACAGCAAAACAAATCATCTCATGTTAAAGTTACCAACTAAAGCTCAGTTTTCACAATACAAAGAAAAAGGCCCATACTTCACCCCATGCAGCAAAATTAAAAGGACATACAACAGTTATGTAGTTGTTTGCGTTGTCTTTGGTAACTTATATGATTAAAATATTACTGAATTTATGTATGGACAAGTCACCAGCTGCACAGAGCCTTCAGACATTTTGAGCTCGCGTAAGAGCATCTAGCATCGGGGAGGGTTGTCCCACAGCCCCACCAGCATGCCACAGTAACACTACACGTTTCACATAATTTTGAAGGCATAAAACAGAATTTTAATTATTCATTTACCTGTTTTGGGTGGCTGGAAACTTGAGCCTCAGCTGAGTCAGCCTCCTTTTGTTTGAAAAAATGTCTTATATCCATGTTCCATGATTTTCTTATCAAAATGTCTCTGCCTGAATTCACCGCAACACTTGGGTTTAGATCAGCCAATAAAACATGGATGCTTCACACAACCCCTCGCTCTGATTGGTCTTGACGTCATGATGTGATCCTGTGTGTTGCATTCACTGAAAATGGGAAACTACAACTTCTTTAGTGGCTCGTTAATGTACAGTTCTTTTATATTTCTTCTGAAGTTGAATTATCCGGGGCTAAAGAAAAAAACGTTGGGGGCTAAAGCCCTGAATGCCCAGGCCAGGCGATGCCACTGTTTACCACTCCCTCATTGAATCAGTCCTCACCTTCAATATCTCTTCATGGTACAACCAACCAACCATCAAGCACAAAACAAGACTCTCACGCATAGTGAATCACGCTGCTAAAATGAGCAGCTCCAACCAAACCTTCCTATCTAAGCTGTAAAGACACTCAGTGATCAAGAAAGACAACCTGATCACAGAGGAACCCGCTCATACCCTCCATCACTCCTTCCAGCTAGTACCATCAGGTAGGCGTTATAATACACCAATGGCCCATAAATACATCTACAAGAAATCCATCATCCCCTCTGCAATAGCCATACTGAACAGCACAAAATACCTCAACACCCCATGTCTTGTTTTTATATGTCTGTGTGAATGTTTGTACATGACTGGAAGTTTGTCAAAGAAAAATGTCTGTAAACCTTGTGTAACAGACAAAAAAGTATTAAATTATCCTATCTAACTGTAGTTTTGGTCAATGCAAAAGTTATCTCACACATGCAATTTAGTATTCTTATAAACCTTCTTTTTTTCTTTAGGTGGAGAGGGCTTTTAAGGTAAATGCAAATATGCATTTCAGATATTGGTCAATACTTGTCCCAAAAGCATGCAATCGCACTTTGGTAAAATTACATCCACCAGATTTTAAGATACAATTTTGTGGTACTTTTGGTATAGATTGGACTCAAAATGCCTTAGTAGACTTTTACCATATCAAGGTATGTACCAAACATTATGATGATAGGACAAATGGTTTTTGAGTGATCGTTAATATTGTATAGGCCTCATTGATTGTGAAGATGTTTTCATTCCTTGTGGCCTTGTTTTTGAAACCATCTTGCTCAAAAATAAATACAAATGTATGAATCAGTCCCCTCAGGCAGCATACTAGATCTTGCGTTGAAATTTTGCGAAATGTTTTGAAAGTTCTACTCATTTTACTGGTTTCATGCTCATTTGCAAAAAAAAAAAAAGTAATTTGGCAAACTTGAACGGTCCAGTTATTTTTTAGTAGACTATACTGAGCCGAATATGTGTGCGGAATGAGAGTCAGTCTCATGGAGTAGTTTATCAGCAATTCAAACATTTAGTCTTGGAATATGAATTATAACCTAATGCATCATTTCCAATTCATGAGCCAAGTTTTATGTCTCCATTTCATGTCATTTCATGGAAAATATTAATAAATAGCCCTGTGGGTAGGTAGGAATGGGGTCCAAAAACCCCATGGAAAGCCAAAATTACTAGTTCACAGTAAAATCCAAAAGACCAATAGCACAATCAATAACCGAATGTTACAAATTAACAATAACAAAATGAATGCTATTTATCTACTAAAATTAAGTTCAGTTTACCGAGTCTCTTGTGTAATGACTTGTCACTTCAGCTCTGGACTCTGGACTCGGCCAAACACAGTAGTCCACAGGCCAGTCACACATCACTGATCAAGGAAGGATAACCAAGAGCTTTTAACAGAACAGCTAGCACAGCAGAGATTGATTCCAAGAGACAAATGGTGACAGTGGCAAACAGGAAGACGAGTTCTGTCTGTGTGATGCTGAAAAAGGAATGAGGTTGTGGGTAGGTTGTGATGAAATTGGTTGAACCGCTCATATTGTCCTTAGTCCTCAACTAGCAACGGTAAAGTTGGCAAAACCCCGAAAAGAATGTAGCTCCGAAACATGGCCAGTTAGCCAATGCTGCTATTTTTGCAGGCCCAATGGAGACTCCCTGGCTGAAGATGACATGCCCCAACTAGCCAATGCCCCAACTAGCCAACCTTCCCTGACCTTGCTGATTGCTGAGCATCCTTCGCATCTGCATCTGTAAGGTGTTTGTGGCGTTACACAAGCCAAAAGGCCTGCAGTTGAACTTGAAAAAAAGCTGAAGGATGTACAGAGGCCAGTTTTGGGCCTGTCATTTTTTAAACAGGAACCTACTGTCCTCAATGTGAAGCAGGGGGAAAGCATCTTTCCTGGACTTACTGTTCAGGAGGTGATGGTCGACATACAAGCATCTGAAGCATTTGAAGTAACAACCACAGCTTCTGGAATTAGGCCGATCGTCCCCCTCATGGTGCGTGTCCTGACCCGCGACAGAAGCTCCATCACGGTAACTGCCTTCAGGCCTGCGGATCTTCCTCGCCGGTTGAACGATCTCTTCCCCCTCATCAGTGCTAGTGAAGCACCAAATTGCTCATTTGGAGACCTTGGATTTTTCCCTTCTCAACAAAACACCCGCAAGCAGCGGATGCAAACCCAGGTAGCCAACGTGCTGTACCCGCTTCAACAACATGGATAATGAAGAGCCCTTCCTTTTACCTCTGCTAATTTCCTGCTGCACGCCAGAATTAGCTGTTTGGGAAGAAATAGTCGCCATCGTGGACCTCACCTCAGTCACACCTGTGGGGAGGCTGACAACCTGGGTGATAATTGACCATCTTATCCAAGACTGGTTCATGGGTAAAGGAATACCTCGGTCATCCCAACGTTGACCACTGGGACATACACTGTACTGGATATTAATGAGTAAGAGGAGACATTCGGCCACACATGCTTGAAAATGAAAGGATTGCAAATGTTTCAACTGTCCACTGGCTGGGCAGTAACCAAGTAACAATACCAAACTCCAGTTAGAAATGGCTAAAAACTTTCTAGTGTTTTCTGCTTACAAGACTGAAAAAAATAAAATAACTTTCTGTTGCAATTTATTGCTTAGTACTTACCTATCTAGCGATTCTTTGGAGTATTCATATTTAAGCTAAACACTGAGAATCTGTGCAAAGTTTTATGCAGATTGTCTTTCGTATACCATTTGATTTTGGAATAGAAATGGCACCTACAGAGGCTTAATGGTAATGGAAAACAACTGTGCTAAGTTTCATGTTAATAAGAGTGACTGTTGCCAAGACATACAACACTTCCCAGAAAAGCACAACCTATTGCTTAATTGGTACCGAATTTTCCACATGGTTGTCAATATATGCAACACTTCTTGTCTTGGCTGTGAGGAAGTTGTTTCTTTATAATGTCGATGTCTTTCCCAGAATGAAAATTATTTTGTTTCCTTTTCATAATGAGGGTCTGTAGATTCCACCTGCTAAATTTCATTGGACTTCCTGCCAAAGTGTTGTTCAAAAAAGTGTTTTTGCTTTTGCCATTTGGATAAAAAAGTAATAGGTGTAAATGGGCACAACTTTTGCATGTATAGTTGTTGAATGTGCGATGCACATGGTCTAAATGCATTGAAATGGTAATAGTGCTAACTGCTGGTGAATATGTGTAATTTTTGGTTTGTGAGATGTTTTTGCTTTTCCAAATCAGCTCTGAAAGTTTACTTTCACAACTTTTGCGGTTTAAGATTGATGACATATAAAAGACAAAAGACACTCCAATTTGTATGAAACTTAGAACATAGAATCTATGTATCCTCATTATTCAATGTTATCAAAAGAATTGTCATAATGTGAAAGACATAAATTTGTAATGAAACAACTTCTTCTCTGTGGCAGCCAAACCAGGAGGTGTTGCATATCTTGACGACTATTGCTCCTGCTGTCCCAAAATTTGACTCTGTAGTCTCTAGCCACATTGAAACTCAAAATCTGCAAAATTTGTATCTAATCGACTTTTAGGTTGTGGTATTTACAGGAAGTGTTTGTAGCTTTGCAAAGATCACACCCATAAACATGAAACTTGGCACGTTGTCTTCCATAACCCACTGAGCCTTTCTGCGATCCTCCACTAGATGGTGTTCTTGTTTGAATCAAGTTTTCTAAAGACCTTTTTCAAAAAAAATTTCCAGCATAAAACTTTGCTCATATCCTCTCAGCAAAAGAGCTTTGTGTAAATTATTGTGCATATTTTCCATGTGGTGAAACTCAAAAAAGTATAAATAGTTGGGATACCTACATTTTGAAACATGTAATCCCCAAAAGTCCAAACTAATTTTTAATCTACGGCTGATGATTTCCAAGTCTAGCAGGAGTCCTGTTCTCCCTGAGGTGACCCACAATGCTGAATAATAATTACTGCAAAATCATGTTTGACAAAAGTACTTTGGACTGAAATTATTTTGGCATGAAGATATTCGCTGGTGGTTATAACAAGAACAAGACAATAATAACCCTTATGGTTTGTGCTGCAATAGGATTCTATCCCGTGGGGGTTTGAGCCCTAAACATAATGCAACTACAATTATTTGAGGCATAAATGAGTACTATTAAAAATGTAATCTGTATCCAAAAATACAAGTTATAATGTGGATAGCGTTACTATGGGAAAAATGAAACAATGATGAAAATGATTTTCTTTCCACAGAGTTTGTACGAATGATGTCTCGCTGATCTTCACCAAACCTCACTCTGCTGCACTGAACTCAATATGGACACACCAGACTGTGCACTGTTTATGTTCTTGTAATTCTTGTTGTTGTACAAAGATTTCTTTTTGTCCACTCTGTATTCTATTTTCTCTTACTTTCATCATATCTCAAGTATAGAGCATCCCTTCATTGGTTTATTGTTGTATGAGTGTATTTATTGTCATGAGAAATTACTAAGGAGAGATTGCTCAGCATGTTTAGGCTTAGGTTAAGTTAGAAATGAACTTATATTCATTTGATCTGAGAATCAACAGTAACAGTACATATGAGTCAACACACTTAAGTTTACCAATTCAAACGGCAAGTTAACACAGAAAAACACCCATCCCCTTGGGCAAGCAGAATCATGTTACCTACTTTAGTTACACTCACCTCTCAAATTGAAACCCTAATGCTTTTTTTTTTTTTTTTGAGGGAATGGGATAAATTTAATTTCATTGCTTTTGCTTACGGCATTGAAGAATGACATTTTTATAAGTCAACAAGATATCTAAAAATATATCTATGTTCTGTTGGCATGCCCAGTTACCAGACCATGAAATCTTTACTGTGCTATGTTCGGTCCGTGTCTGCAGTTATTCTCTCTGCACTATCTAGTTCGGTAGTTGTCCTTTAAGTCAGCTGAGAGGCTTTCTGCAGCTGCCTGCACTTGAATAAGCTTGTTTCCACTTGCCTAGTGGAATGTACGTCACTAGAGAGAAGAGAGAATTTTGATCTAAAATTTACAAATTAGAAATTTAACTCCTTGGGATGAAATGTTGCAGAATAGTAAGTGCTTTGTTAACAATAGTAAAGGCAATGAGATTATCTACATCTTTCTTTTAACGATGACCCTTTGAATTCATGAGGGGGCCTGTCAACTGCACAATTTACATATAATTCAATTCATTGCCGCCAGTGAAACATCTTACATACACACGTCAAATATTTTTGATACAGATTTGATGAAACTTGATATTTTTGGTGTTTCTTCACAACAGCACACATCAACCCCATGCCCATGCCTCCATTCCCCTGTGGAAATTTACAGACTGTCTAAATGTATATTTTTTGAAATCATATTTCAAAAATGTTTGTATTACTTTCTAGTCTTCAACAGAACTGATATTCAAAACATGTTCTATAAATAATAATAAAAAAAACCCTTTATAAATGTTTTTCTTTTTGTTCAGTTGATGTGGTATGTTGTACAGTTTCATTGAGCTGTTCCACTACCTCCTTGCCTCCTTTCTACCTGACTTCTTTCTTTTTTTCTTCTTTTTTTTTTTTTTTTTGTCCTGTCCAGCATTAAAGACATACAAAATGGGAGGTCTGAGGCCCTGTTGCTGCCAGACTGATTTGCTCTGCAAAGGAGGAGTCTGAAATACTCCTCCTATTGTATTATCTGCATTCCTTTTTTTGTTATGAAAAGAAAAAAGTACCGGATTCCGGGCAGGACCTGGTGGGGTCGTGGAAGGGGGTAAGGGAGGGAGACACAACAACAACAAAGATAACAAAAGCAACAACAACAGTAATCGAAGCCATGGGCAGGAGCAGGGAGCAGCATGTGTGTAACACATCTATATTGTCACTCTTATAGTCCAGCCGTGTGTATATGTGAGTGAGTGAGTGAGTGAGTGAGTGAGTGAGTGAGTGAGTGAGTGAGTGAGTGAGCAAATAAGTGAGCCAGTGGGCATGCGTCAAATGTGTTTTTTCATTGGGAAAGATTTGGAGTTGAAGTGAGGGGGCGCAACCACACCACAACCACACCACAACCCCCAATTGGCAGCCAGGCAAAGACCCCAGCGGTCAGAGCACCCTGCATCCCCCACAGAGCAAGTTGAACCCAAGGCCACAGACCCATAGGCTGCCATGCGGTCCCCCCCAAAGAGAGCCAGCAGAGGGCCACCAAAGGCCCCCCACCCCCAGCCAGAGACAGGCACACAGCAGGACAGGAGGGAGCAGAATCCCAGCCCAGCCAGTGTTCTACACTCCCAAGCGCAAATGAAACCCAAGACCCCAAGACCCCACCCACCCGCCCGCCCCAACCCCAAACAAGGGGGCCTGTCAGCCCGGGGAGGCGAGAGCCCCAGCGAGACCCACACCCTGATGACCCACACCCCGGCCAAACGATGCTCAGTGCGGGGGGCCATGGATAGAGCCTCCCAAGCCAGGGAGCTGAGTGGACCAACCGGTGGCCATGGTGGCCCCCCGGCCAAATGAAATAAGGGCAAAGCCAGACCCAGGGACCATTCATGTACTATGAACTATGAACCGGTGCAGTCCCCTGCAACAGGCCCGACAGACACCAGGGACACCCAAGCCCGAGTGATGGTTGGGTCTAAATTGGTGCAAGTCTGCATGGGATAAGCGAAGACCTGCTAGTTTTAAGAAACTCTCACCAGGCTGTCAGTGACATGCTTATATTTATACTTTTGAAACGGTTGAATGGTAAGTCAGACATTGGAATTTCTTTACAGAATGATTGCTCGATATCCCTCCATGCCTGATCGAGAGAGTTATATTTGATCTTAGGACAAACTCGAGTCTATTGTCAAGAAAGTATTGATAGAAATTTGGTCGCTTTAAGCCAGCTCAGTTTTTGGCTTTTTGCGAGGTTTTTAAGCTAGTGCGTGGAGGCTTATTTTTCCACAGAAATTTAGTGACCTCTGAGTCCAGTGTTTCAAACCAGAATGGTGAAGGTTTAGAGGGGATCATTGAAAAAAGGTAATTGACTTTTGGCAGAATCATCATTTTGACAGACGCTTCCCATAAGTGATATGGACAGAGATCTCCACCTCATGAAGTCTTCTTCTATTGTTTTCAGTAAAAGAGTGTAGTTGAGCTTTGCTAGATCTGACAGCCTGCAGGATATGTTGACACCCAGATACTTGACGTTCCTTGCCTGGAGTGGGGTGGATGGCGTTCTCTGGATATCGTGATTGATAGGCAGAAGCGTGGATTTGGTCCAGTTAGTGGAGTATTCTGAAATAGATGAGAATTTGTTGATAAGTGTTATTGTTTCTGGAAGTGAAGTATGTGGGTTTTGAAGGAAAATTAATACATCATCAGCATAAAGGTTTATCTTATGGTGTCCATTTACAGTTTGAATCCTTGTAATGTTGTTATTTTGCCGGATTGCTGATGCCAGTGGTTCAATAAATATGGCAAAGAGTGAGGGAGGGAGTGGACAACCATGCCTGGTGCCCCTCTGTAAGACAAAGCTTGCAGAAATATGATCATTTGTTCTAACAGAAACTCTGGGTGAATTATCCAATGTTTTGATCCAGGTTGTGAAGTGTTTTCCAAATCAAAATTTATGTAATGTGGCGAACAGAAATTTCCAACTAACCTATAATTGCAGTTTCAAGATTATGGATGGTGGAGTAGTCTATTAAGTTCAGTAGCCTGTGTCTGTTATTTGTGGAGTGTCTGCCCTTAATAAACCCTGTCTGGTCTGGGTGTATAATGTGGAGAGTGATCTTTTCTAATCTCCTGGCTCGAGATTTGCAAACGATTTTAATATCAGCATTGATAAGTGATATTGTGCGGTAGCTAGATGGAGGCGTGGGATCTTTATCAGGTTTACGAAGGAGGCTGATGTTTACGGAGTTCATATTGGGGGGGGATTCTCCTTAACTTGCGTCACCATTCTGTGGAAGGTGGGTGCAAGCATGGGCCATAGTTCTTTACAGAATTCAGCTGGAAAACCATCTGGTCCCGGGGCTTTGTTATGGAGCTCAGCCATAAGATGGGTGAGTCCATGGCCTCAGTCTGTTCATCATTTAATTTAGGTAAGTTTATACTATTAAGAAAAGTGTCGATGTTGGATTCCAGTGGGTCAATCTGGGGTGAATATAGGTTTTTATAGAAGTGTGCAAAAGTGCTGTTGATGTGAGTTGTTTTCCCAGTTGAATCCTTAACTGCAGAGACAGTCATTTTTTCCTTATTTAGTTTAAGCTGATTGGCTAAGAATTTGCTAAATCTGTTGCTATGTTCAATTTTTTCCAAGCGTAGTCTTTGCAGCTGCAACTTGGTCCTTTTATTGAATAGGACACTTAATTCAAGCTTTACTTTTCTTAGATCGGCCGGTATGTGTTTTTACCGAGAAGCAGCATGAGCAGCCTCCAACGTTTTAATTTTCCGATCCAATTCTACTTCAAGTAGTTTTTCTCTCTTTTTTTTGTGCGATGAAAAACAAATTAAATTATTTCCAGAAACATTGTCCACTCTTTTTTTCAAAATATTTAGTAAAGTCTGGGTCCTTGAGCAATGATGTATTAAATCTTCATTGACTAATAGGTGGTTTGGTTGTTTTTATAATCATAGAGAGTGTGACTGTGTGTGGTCAATGATAGTGATGGGGTGAATCTGGGTGTCAGAGATGTTAGTCATGATTGAGCTGCTGGTTAAAAAGTAGTCTGAATGTGAGTAAGAGTGGTGGACTGGTGAGAAGAAGGTGTATTCTTTAACAGTGGTGTAGTGGGAGCGCCAAGCATCGCAGAGACCAAGATCACTCATGTACTGTTTGAGTACATCTGTTGATTGCCACCTACGGCAAGTACCTGTACGACTGAGCGTATCTAGACTTGGATTATACAAGAAATTGAAGTCCCCTCCTATGATAAGTTGTGTGTCTGAGTGCGAGAGTGAAGCGAAGAAAGTATGAAGGAAGGAGGGGTCATCAATGTTCGGTCCATAGATATTGGCAATGCATAAGTTCGTATCATATATCAATGTTGATTATTATATATCTACCTTCTGGGTCAACAGTAGAACTGACATGAGTGACATTTATTTTCCTATTTATCAAAATTGCAACACCTCTCTTTTTGGAGTGATAGCTAGCTAGGTCTTGGTAAGTTTCTGCTCTGCTGTCTCTGAGATGTGGGTCTCCTGTAGTAAGACTATAGTAGTGTGTGTGTTTGTGCGCATGCGTGTGTGTATGTATGTATGTGTCAGCGCACACATGCTTATGTTAAACTTTATCTGTGCGGAGTATGACTGTGTGATAATCTTAATGGACTGATGTGTAAGTGTGTGTGCATGCATGCGTGCATGCGGGTGGCTTGTGCACATAAATCCCCGTGTGTAACGCATGTTGTACATGTTGTGATATCAGAGTACAATTAAAGGTATGTTGATGTGAACCTGAAAAGCAATCATGTATTCACATAAAGAAAATCAGTCATTGACAAGACAGACATAGACAAATAAGAGACATTAGGTTAGGCTGGTGATAAAACATTTTAATGGCAGGGTGGTGGGTGGATTCAGGGGTAATGAGATATGCATTTTTATAGCTTGTATAGTTGGTAGACCTGTGTGTCAGGGAGGTGGAGAAAGTGGTGATGGGAAATGTGGGAAGTTGCTTTTACATTCACCTGTGCAGAATGCTTGTTGAAAGGATAGATACAACCTTAGTGAGAGGGTGGGCAGAGCTGCGGGTGCTTAATAAAGCCATGGGGTGACGTCTCGGTCGCGGCAGAGTTGGCCTTTGACATATAGTTTGTCCACCATGATGACAGCCATTGATGAACTTCCTCCTGACGGGGAACAGGCACCTGCGTTGCTCCAGGATCTCCTTCGGGAACTGGTCGTTGACGCTGAAGTCCGTCCCTCTCAGCTCTCTGCCGCGACTCCCCACCATCTCCTTCTGTTTGAAATGATCGAACTTCACCACAATGGGACGTGGCCGCCGGTCGTTTGGTCTTCTCCCTCCAAGGGGGTGCACCCAGTGGAAGGTGATGTACTTGACGATGTCTGTCGGGAGCTTCAGGTGTTTTTTAAGAAACTCTGTGACCGTGGCTTTGAGGTCCTCCTCCGCCCGCTTGGGAATCCCGGAGAACACCAGGTTGTCCATCATGCTACGCATCTGGAGATCGAGAACAGACTCTGTGATAGTCTCGTTTTTCCCAGAGAGCTTAGTCATCCCCTCAGTGAGGGACTTGACTCCCTGAGGACCTCGTTCTCCGCCGCGAGCGAGACCACCTGTTGCTGGCTGAGCTATAGAGATTCCCGCAGCGCTTGGAACTCCTGGTGAAGGATTTTCACCAAAGCCAGACGGACATCAAGGTTTGAAAGTTTGTTGTCGATTGAGGTGAGGATCTCCTCGGCCTCGACCAGGCGAAGAAGTGGCTCCAGGTGAGTCTTCCGCGTGGCTTCTTTTCCTCTTAGATGCGTGCCGCCATGTTGGATTACGTACAGATCTCGCGAGGTCTCATGCTGTCAGCATACTCCTCACTAGCTAGGCGATGTTTAGTGCTTGACTTCTACACCAGATATGTCTGACAAAAAGTGCACACCTTGAACCTTGTCTACATCCTTCAACCTCAAAAAGCTTGTAGCACCATTTGTAAGCCTCTCTGAATTATTAAACAGCAACATGCATAAATGCAACACAAAAGATACACAACAAACGCTTTTAGCAGTTTGACACGACATTCTGTGTATTGTTCAACAATGACAATAATGACGTCAGTGCATTTATTGCATGTACTAGCAATTTAAAAAAAGAGCAGACACAGGAACAACATATTTAGAACAGACAGTAACAACATATTTAAAACAGTTTTATTCAATATTGTGTCTGGGAATGGACCTGAAGGAATGCATATTTCTTTCAGATTCTCTGGGTATTGTTAAAATGACAATGCAGTTCAAAGTGTAATGTGTCGTGCGAGTGCACCTATTTAAGACTAGTTTAGCATGTTTCCTGATTTTGCGGCAAAATTCCAAATGACACCATTTTTTTTTTTTTTACATAGGGTCAGTGGGGTATAGGAAACAACTGTGCCAAGTTTGCCGTTTATTGGAGTGATTGTTAGAGATGTGCAATACTTACTGTAAAAAGGCACCCCCGAATGATCGATTCGCACCAAATTTAGCACACAGTTTCATTGCAGCAGTGGAAACTACAGGGTAAGGTTTATGTTCATGTGACTGAAAATTGCCTAGAAATATATATCTTCTTCTGACCAGTATTGTTTTCGTCAACAATGACGATAACGAAATTATTTCATCGACGTATGTTTTTTTCATGATGACAATGAGACGGTATCAAGATTAACATGGCTATTTGATGACTAAAACATGACGAGACGTATTTGAGTTTTCGTTGACGAGACGAGACTGGATGAAAATGTTAGCAGGTCAGACGTTCAAAATGCATGACATTTCTGCCTGCCTTTGAAATGTCTGTCAAAAGCTAGGAACAATCAGCAATAGTGCTGCATCCTATCCTTGTTTGGCATCACGTCAGCCTTGCACCTGTGCTCCACACGCCTGTGGTCACAGTCACACGCACAGTCCGGTTGTTCAATAATGGACTTTGGCGGGAGCGGCAAGGGGTTTGGTGGTCGGAAACGACGAGGTGATCTATGGACATACTTTCAATATAACCCAGCAGAAAGAAAAACAGAATGCATCGTAGAGGGAAACGGTAGAAAAAGCGGTAAATGCGGCCACAAACTAGGTGGAAAGAATACCACCAATCTCAAGCAGCGCCTGTAGACTCACCACGCAGATATTTTTTCGAAGGTAAATTACACAATGGCCTGTTAATATCCTGTCCTGTCATATACATGCAATGTTACTCGACAATCGGGTTGTGATGAATTTCTCAGTAAGCTTACCGTTTCCCACATAACTCCTGGTGCAAAATGCACTGCTAATTTCAGGCTAAAATTAGCTTGGTTACACTGCTAGCCCAGGCTCGTTACCAAGTTAGTTTATTTGTGCTGACAGTAGCTTTTTTCTTTTTTTTTTTTTTTTTACAAATAATCTGCATCTTAATTGCACTAGCAGACAAGGTCAAGTTGAGTGTGTGTGTTCCTCATCCATTTTTGGGCATGTCTTTGCACAATATTAAAAAATAAAGACAGAATTGCCAAATTAAGTTTTTGTTCTTGGCTTTTTTGGACTAATGAACATTAATTGCATAATCCATATAGTAGATCAGAAAGTATTTGCTGTTGGGTGGAAATTTTGTATGTCTAAAATTATTTCTTTTATTATTGTAATTGTTGGTGAAAACACTGGCTTGTTTTATCTTTTCTTATCCTTTGTCTAACTAAAACTGACTAAAACTGGAATAAAACCTTTTTCAGTTTTTCTTGACTAAAACTGGACTAAAACTATCACATATAGAAATGACTAAAATGTGACCAAAACTAATAAGCATTTTCGTCCAAAAGACTAACACTAAGACTAAAGCTAAAATGCCTGCCAAAAATAACACTGCTTCTGACTACAACCGAGAGGAGGTTGTTTCTTTATTACTTTCTTGTCTGTTGGATTGCTTAAATTCTTTTGAAAACCCCTACACAATAAGGGTCCATGGATTGTATGTGTCCAGTGTTGTGCCCTCGTCCACACAAAATGGAGGACAGGACCGCATGGCTTCCTTTGCTCTCCAGACAAAGGAGAGCAAAGAACTCACTCTCCCAGCATTCCTCAAACTTTCACAGTTGGGTGTGAAAACCCCCAACTCCAACTTTGATTGGCTATTATGGCCAGGATCCCTGAGGTCACCAGGCCATATATAAAGGACAAACACCTTTCTCCCCCGCTCTTGGACCATTCTGGCTCTCCGGTCATTCTGGCTCTTGGGTCATTCTCTCTTGCTTGCTCTCTTATCAGCTCTGCAGCTCTCCAGCAGCTCCTCAGCTGAGCTGCTTCTCCCCTCCATGAGGCCTGCACAAAGCAGAGGCCTCCACTGGACCAAGCCTTGGTAGTGACGCGAGTGCCTACCAAAGGACAAGACGAGCACCACTGGCACGACACAAGTCTGCTAGCTGATTTTAACCAGCCAAAGAGCCACCGAGTTAGCCTGGACTACCTCCACCAGAGGAAATAAGACTCCAGCCACGGCCAGGACTTCACCGCCTTCCCAACGGGTAAAGACAACCAACTGGCAACCCAATTGAAGATTGCAATAACTGGACTTTGCAAACAACCAGGCAGCATCAAACCGCAGACCTGCAACCCAGCACATCAGCGGCGTCTTTCTCATACACGGGTCGTGGTAATGTACTGGGCCTGGTCAGTTTACTTCGTCTACATTTGACTAAGCAGAGGACAAAACGGTTACACCCGTGGTTCCCTTCCCTCGCATCATGCTGGTCAGCCTCAGACCACACCACACACACACACACACACTTTACACAACACCTTTGTAGCTTGGTTAGATTTATGTTCGTTCTTTCAGTTTCTTTTGTTAATCAATAAACTTCTTTAAACCTTCTTGTCTGTTTGATATTGTATAAAGTGAATTCTGCCTACATACACTGCCATACAAATCCTTCACCTGTGCTACTGTTAATAAAGTAATTTGATTATAATTATAAACGTAATTGTCAATCAGGTTATGTGTTAACAGAATAACTTTTGAGACTGATTAGTAACATTGGTTATCTGGTGCCCCGAGGTGGATTTAAAACAAATCCTATTATTCTTTTATGGTAAATATTAATATTTCAATATTAATATTTTACCTAATTTTGATAACCAACAATAATAATTAAAGCACAGCATTTGAGGTATGTGTGTGCAGCCTATGATATCAATCAACACTGCCCCACAGTGTGAGCTCAACAAATGATGCCCCCCGCGTTGCCATCGAGCTCCGAGCACAACACAGAATCGTGAAACACTGGACGTGATGGTATACTGTCCGTTGTGCCAATGGGTGGTACTCACATGAGGTTAACCTTGATGTTGAGAGTGGCATGGGAGCTGTACCTTGTGGATGGGAAAGGTGTCAATTTTGGGACACGTCGTCAGTAGTGCTCCAAAGAATCATGGGGTGTTTTGGCCTCTCATCACTAGACACCCTCATTGATGGTGGCCAGCGGGTTCTGCCCTGGGTTCTCAAGTGGGGTGGCAGAGATTTTTTTTGGGGGGAGGGGGTGGGGGGGGGGTCATGTTGCTGATCTATGAGGCCAGCAAGGGTCCTTCCTCTTCATCCAGA
>CAAKHG010041083.1:3069-15348 GCA_901007715.1 Dactylopterus volitans | reverse complement strand
CGTGATGTCCTCGCCGTCCTCCGGCAGCTCTCCGCCGATCGTTTAAAGGAGCATCCCGCAGACGACCCGCCCCCCCAAGCCCCTGCACCCGGGCCCCCCGTCAGTGTGCAGACGCGTTCCGGGCCTCTCCAGCCAATCAGCTCGCAGGTCACGGTGTCGCCGCGCTCTCAGGCGTCCCTCAGGGAGTTTAGGGGGGACATCAAACCACTTAAAAGCCCAGCTGGAGACGCGGCACACCCGGACGGGACCCGCTGACCCTCCAGGGACCGCCACCGCCTGCAGCGGCCCCAGCGCAGCTAGCACTGCGGCTAACCTGTTAGCGTGACAGCTTTACTGGGACGTCACCAAGATTTCATTTGTTGAGCACTTTCTCGAGTTACTTAATGTGTGTGTGCGCGCGCGCGTGTGTGTGAGCGGTGCGTTCACATGCATGCCCCGACACCGTGAACTTGAACGCCCGCGGCTTTGCTGTGGTGAACCGATTGCTGAGACAATCAGTGGACACGCATCAACAATCAGCAGGAGCGTGTGACTGTCAGCTTCTTCTTCTTCTTCTTCTTCTCCTTCTCATCAGCTGAGTTGAAGTTTTAGGGGTCAGAGGTCGGCGCGCACCGCGGACAGGCGAGGTGTCTGTGCAGGATTCCGAAGCGTTCTCGCTGTCAGCCCAGAGTTCCCAGAGTTCCCAGTGTGTCTCGGTGTGTGGTTCCAGCCGCGGCTCTGGAACAATCAACCTTCTGTGTGTCACAATAGAGCCTCACTGTTATTCTACTGGCTCGCTCGCCCACCCTCACTCGCCCTCCTCCCTCTCTTTTATTCGCCCTCCCTCTACTGTTGCTCTACTTTTTTTTCCCCTCAGCTTGTCCTCCCTTTTCTCCCCCAGGAGAGGTGACAGATAAAGCTCCTCTCCCGCCACTTTTGTTCGACTAACTCTTAAAGCAGCAGTTACTTTTCCACCGGAGTCGCGTTTATACTGTGGCCTGACCGATTTATCAACCGGCCGATATTGTCTGCCGATGTTTGCGGTTTTGGCGGGAAAATATGCACTTATGACCAGTCATACCAGGGGCCACTGGTTCGTCAGAGGAACTACAGCCGCGTTGTCAACACAAACAACACAGCCGGACAACACAGCAAGCTGTATTCTGCTATATAAAACTGCAAATTAATCAAAATATTGCAGCTACAGTAAGTGCAAGTCTAATTGTTGTGTACCGTCTTAAATGCAGCTGAATACAAACACCAGTATAAGCATCAGTATCAAGCGCACATCAGCCATTTTCCCCCTGAAAACAATGTCTGTGACACGCAAATATTGGCCGCTAATATTAATGGATTTTAATGCATATCAGCCATTTTAATGCCAAAAGCAATGTCTTTGATACGGGAGATATCGGCATATCATATCAGCCAGCCGATAAATCAGTCGGGCTTCAATTTAATGCAACATCCACGATACTTATTCATCTTCCCTGTTTGGTTTCCAAAAATCAGTTCATGAATGAGTGAATGTGGCAGCTGAACACAGAGACTCGGTTGTCCCACCTTCACTCCAGCGCCCGAATGCACCTTAATTACAGCTGTATTTTAACTGCATGAACGTGCAGCAGCCGAGATGACGAAGCCGGCTGCTTCCCGCCGCTGAACGTCTTGATCTCTAGCGGGAATGTGCTGCCACTTGCTCATTTTGATGGTTTCTAACGTCCATCGTTCATCCGCCGCTCGTCCGGTCGAGGCGCCGCAGGCCGCTTAGCTGCCGTGACGTGAAGGGGAAGAAGAAGAAGAAGAAGAAGAAGAAGAAGAAGGAGGTCGACGTTGGCGCTGACGATTATTTGACAGTAAAGCGGAAGTTTTGCGGTTTGACTTTGAGGTTTCAGGCTCATTTCTAACCGACAGAAACACATAAAGGCAAAAAAAAAAAATCAGGATGCTGATGTGTGTGTGTGTGTGTGTGTGTGTGCGTGTGTGTGTGTGTGTGTGTGTGTGTGTGTGTGTGTGTGTGTGTGCAGGGTTGTGATGATGATGATGAGAGGAGGAAGGGTGTGTGTGGCGTTCAGGGAGAAGGGAGGGGCAGAAGAACACAGGCTTTGTTCTAAAACAGCGACTCGAGCGGATTAAACAGACGGACGAGCGACTCGCCGCTCTGACGGGGCGAAGCTGAAGGAAATCAGAGGGCTGCGGGGGCGGGGGGGCTTTAGGAGGGGGGGTGGGGGGGCAACAGGAAACTTCGCTCTGGCTCGGAAATGAAACAATGTCTCACACAAGATCCACTTATTAAAGGAGTGTGTTTGTTTCCTCGAAATCGGTGTTTTGTTCTGCTGATGGAGCAGATAAGAGGAGGAGGAGGAGGAGGATGATGATGCTGGTGAGGAGGACAGGCCGCATCAGTTGCTTCTCATTGGCCGTGGCTCCTTGCGTCCTCGCCTCCTCGCATCCTCGCTTCCTCGCTTCCTCGCCTCCTTTCTCCTCCCACGGCCCAGAAATAGTCAGCTATGGTGACGCGCGTGAGCAGGCGAGCAGGGGCGAGCAGGGAGGAGCTCCGGCGTTGCTTGAAGGTGCAGTTCGCTCGTGCGAGGCGCCGATGGGCGGTCGGTGCACCACCTGCACGCGCTCAGTTGCAGCCTGACTTGAGTGTCCCCACCGGAGAAGCTGGGTGTCCTGGTCATCCGTCGCGTGCCAGAATTTTCTGATGGTCGAGAGTCCGGCTCGGCCTCTCAGATGACCAGAATCTTGAGAACCCGCTCGCGTAAGATGGCCGACTCCTTAGCAGCCTGGTGGAAGGCGGCTGGACTTGTTGTTCCAGCTCTCATCCAACATTGCTTCTTCGGTCCTAAGCGGCTGGCGGTGAGTCCCAGGTGTTTGACCTCGTGTGGAGTCGCGGATTCCATAGGGGGGTCTTTAAGGTCACCTGAGAGCGGTTGACCCACCCAGGCCACCATGTGAGCCGTTAGGGTCCCATGAGTCAAGGTCTCCCTCAGGTTGAGCTTAACAACTCTCAGGCGGCCCTCATGGCTCATGTTTGGGTACCATCGACTCCACAAGAGGCCAAACACCCTGGACTCTCCCCCGACCCGTCAGAACTGAAGGAGCCTTTTGGATGACCTTGAAACAGCCAATAGAAGTCCGGTTGTCTTCCACCTGAACTCTTAGGACCACCTGACCTGGAGGTCTACAGACATATTAGCACACCACTTTACTTCCCTCTCCTGTCACTGTTTCTGGGGGCTTATTTTAATTTTGTTGTTACTTTTTTTTTGCTTAAGCCTGAAAGGTTCCAACATCACGAAGAACTGCTGCTGTTGTTACGACTGTGCTGGCAGATTGCGTTGAAGGTTTCCGGGTTCTCCACCCTGCACGCCCCCCCTCACCCATCAGTGAGCACAGCAGGTCCGGGACCCTGGGTCATCCGGGTCATGATGATCCAAAGAGTTCAGGTGGAAGACTGACTGTTGGCTGTTGTTTGTCAGACGCCCGAGTCTCCGCAGTTAGAAGCGAGGAGGCTTTTTTAGAGGTCCAGTCATCTTCCACCTGAACCCCGAGGATACGGTCGGCGGCTCCGGCTGCTCCGGTCTGAAAAGTCCTGCAGGCCGGCGAGGAGGAGAAGCCTTCTCTGGAAGTCGGATGGGAGTGTCTGCATCCTCTGCGTCTGTTTCTGTCCTGGCCGGGTTCTTTATCTGCAGCCTTCACCGGCTTCCTGCCTCGCTGGAAACCTCACATTCATTCTCCGGCTTTCTTCCTCCTCGCTGACCTTTTGCCTCGCCCGATCCCAGTTTCGCTCTTGCTGACCGACTATTTCGGGGACTGGTGGGGCGAAGCCGCTTGGAGGGACAACTTGATTCTCCATTTAAATCTGGAACTTGGCGGCGGCTTTTGGTGAGACGTTTTTGAAATTGTTTGAAATTGAGGCGTGTTTGCAGGTGAAGCCGTCGCCCCCGCGGGGCGGCTGCCGTCGTTATCGGCCCGCGGGTCTTTGAGGGGGGGGTCCGGGCGCAGGACGGCGAAAGTTTCAGGTGTGTCTTCATTCGTCGCTCAGTGAGTGAAGCGAGCTCAAGTCTCAGCAGGGGAAAAGGTCGCCAGGAGGAAGCTGCTGTGACTCACTTCCTCCTCGTCCTTTGTCTTCGCCGTGGACGCTGAGCCGTGCGTGTGTGTGTGTGTGTGTGTGTGTGTGTGTGTGTGTGTGTGTGTGTGTGTGCGTGCGCGTGCGTGTGTGTGTGTGGTTATTTTTACTCGCAGTTCGGCGGCGGTCAGATGCTGCGTTTTTCATCCCGTTCTCTCATTCTCTCCCTCGGCAGACCTGTTGACTCACAGCCTGAACGTGTCTGCAGGAACCACCGTTTCTATTTATTGTTTCATGCAGAAGAAGGAATATTTAAAAAAAAAAAAGGACCTCCAGCAACAGTCGGCAGTCGTGTCAGCGGCCCGACAGGAAACAGCCGCGCTGGCTTTGATTTCCTCCGACGGGGTGACCTCAGATCTCAGTGTGACACCTGGACGTACCTGCGGGACCGGTGACATCACCGCTAGTTTGGAGGCTGCTAGATCACAGAGGATAGTTTGAACCATAAAAGCTAATATTTACAAAGTGTTATGATGAGGAAATCACACAACACGTGACAAGCACAATATTATTATTGTCTCAGATAGATGTACTGTGAGGCATGCTGACCCACAGGCAGTCGTGGTGATGCTGCAGGTGCCACTGGAGCGCCTGTTGGACAGCGTGAACAGGGGGCGGGTTGGTTGGTGGGTAGATGGGTTGGCAGGCGGGTCGGCGGGCAGGTGGGTTGGTGGGCGGGTCAGTAAGTAGATGGGTCGGCGGGTGGATGGATGGGTCAGTGGGCAGGTGGGTCGGCGGACAGGTCGGCGGGCAGGTGGGTCAGCAGGCGGGTTGGCGGGCGGATGGGTCGGCGTCAAGGTGGGTCAGTGGGCAGGTGAGTTTGGCAGGCAGGTCAGTGGGCAGGTGAGTTTGGCAGGCAGGTCAGTGGGCAGGCAGTGTGCAGAGTCCAGATGTCCAGACACCTTCTAACTGCTCAAGCATGCAACCACCAGCCAAAACATTACGACCACTGACAGGTGAAGTGAATAACACTGATCATCTGGTTGCCACGGCGCCTGTTAATGGGCGGGATACATTTGGCAGCAGGTGAACATTTTGTCCTCAAAGTTCATGTGTTAGAAGCAGGAAAAATGTTGGAGTGTGAGCATCTGAGGACCCAGGCCAAGGCTCACTGATGCAGGTGGGGAGTGAAGGCTGGCCCGTGTGGTCCGATCCACCAGACCAGCTACTGGAGCTCAGACTGCTGAAACAGTTGCTGCTGGTTCTGATAGAAAGGAGTCAGAACACACAGTCATGGTGGTTTGTTGTGTGTGGGACCAGTCAGGGTGCCCATGCTGACCCCTGCCCACTGCTGGAAGCAGCCCATGGACACGGGAGCACCAGAACTGGACCACGGAGCAACGGAAGAAGGTGGCCTGGTCTGATGGATCAGGGTTTTCTTTTCCATCACGTCATCGGCCGGGGGTGTGTGTGTGTGTGTGTGTGTGTGTGTGTGTGTGTGTGTGTGTGTGTGTGTGTGTGTGTGTCGCTTACCTAGGGAACACATGGCACCAGGATGCATTATGGGAAGAAGGTGAGCCGGCGGAGGCAGTGTGATGCTTTGGGCAACGTTCTGCTGGGGGACCTTGGGTCCTGCCATCCATGTGGATGTTCCTCTGACACGTAGCAGCTACCTAAGCATTGCTGCAGACCATGTCCCCCTTCCATGGAAACGGTATTCCCCAAATGAAGTCCAGAGGTCTAGTGGAGTCCAGGGCTCGGTGGGTCAGAGCTGTTTTGATGACAAAGGGGAGCAACACAGTATGAGGCAGGTGGTTATGATGTTAAGCTGATGGGTGTAGTTAGGAGCTTGACCTCCATGTTTTGGAGCTTGACCTCCATGTTTTGGAGCTTGACCTCCATGTTTAGCATGTTTCTCTTTCTGCGTAGCTGGAAAACATCTCCCTGCCTGTCAGACGGCCGCCGTCTCGCTTCGTATCTGGTAGCTTGCCGATGACGTGCCGTCATTGGTTGCATCTTTGCCAGCACACCCGTCAGTCAGCGCGTCCCAGCACTGGTTATTACCGAAACCATGGCAACAAAAGACGCGCGCTGTCGTGCGCTGCTTCCAGTACCTGAACTTCACCAGGCCTCAGTCGCAGTGTTGACGGGTCATGAAACAAACTCAGGTTTTTTTTTGACCACTGAAGAGTGGTTTACTAGATTTTGGAGGGCTACCGGCATCTGGATCACACGACTCGGGAGCAGGAAGGCCTCGGCCCTCGTAGCACGCGGAGCGCCAGCAGACACGCAAGCTAAACACACAATGCAGAGAGGTCAGAGGTGATGCATTCCAGCCTCTTTCAGGAAATGGACACACACACACACACACACACGCTCACACGCTCCACCCTTCAGCTCCAGGAAACATGTTGCGGCCTGTAACATGTGTGCATGCGTGTGAGTGTGTGTGTCTGTGAGTGTGTGTGTGTGTGTGTGCGTGTGTGTTTAGGCACGTCGGGTCGGGGTTCAGCTGGAGGGTTTGGTCCTGGTGCATCTCCACCGAGTCGCGCCCCTTTAGCACATTTCTGCTTTATCTCGCACGGCCAGTGAACGCACCACGCCAGCTCCTCTGCTCCGAGCCGGGTCACATGACGCAGGTGGTTGTCCAGAGCACGCGCACACACACACACACACACACACACACACACACACACACACACACACACACACACACACACACACACACGCACATGCACAGATTCGCTTCAGGTTAGATAGTCGGGTTCCAGCAAATGTTCTCACTAAAAACTCACTAAAAACTCACGGTGAGAGAACGTGGTTCTTTATGAAACACTGGGTGACTGAATTTAATTTTTTTTATTTCTAATGTGCTAAGAAGACACTGACTCCACTGTAATGAGTTTGCTGGATTGATATAACTGTACAGTCATGTGGGTTATTGATATTTGCCCCGTCCCTGATTGGCTGGTTTTGCCGGCGTTGAGTGATGCCTTCAATGACCCTCTGTTTTCGGAGATGTTTTTTTTTTTTTTTGACGCTTTCCACAAACACGACGCGCCGCTCGCCTTTTGTCACATGGCCGACCACATGACGGCGGCGGGCCCCTCCCCCCTGCGCCTCCCCGCCCCGGTTAAGTGCCCCGCCGGCGTTTCTATTTTGGATTTTCGTCATGAGCGCGCCGCTGCTGTTCTGCATCAAATGGTTTTGCTGGTTTGGTCCCCCTCCATCCTGTATCCTCCGGCTCCGCGCGGGGGTCGGAGGTCGGCCGAGCGCGGACACTGGGAGACAATCCGGCGGCTGTGTCTGCCCGCTGACATCACGCTTTGTTCTGCTTCTGTGGGGTTTTTTTTCTCCCCTCCAGGGGTGAAAGGTCACGGTGATGCCATCTCGGGCCAGTGAAAGCAGCCGACCGCTGCGGCGACGAAGCTGAGCGCCTGAACACGGCGATTGTGGTTGCGTGTGTGTGTGTGTGTGTGTGTGTGTGTGTGTGTGTGTGTTTTTCCCTTTTCATCTTTCACACTCAGACGGGGAGGTTTACAACCTCACAGATGCGAGCTAAAGGCTGTTTGAAGTCGGCGCAGCGCGGCAGACGAGAGCCCCGAGCATCGCTGCTGTTGCCATGGCTACCCCCCGGCTTCATAAAGAGGCGCTCAGTTACGCGACCGCAGTAGTCAAACTCGAAGAGAAATTGAATATACTTTGTTTAGTTCAGAGATGACTTCGCTCCGGGACCGACGCGAGCGCAGCCGCAGCGTGCGCGCCCGTCACGTTTGCCGAATTTAGTGAAACAGAACATTTAAAACGTTTCAGGGTTTTACAGGATACAGCTGCCGCTTGTTTCCAGATATGAAAAAAACAAATAAATGTACACCCAAATATGTACACCCATCAGCCATAACATTACGACCACCGCGTGTCCACCATAAAGTATGATACAACACATCAGCCATAACATTACGACCGCCGCGTGTCCACCATAAAGTATGATACAACACATCAGCCATAACATTACGACCGCCGCGTGTCCACCATAGAGTATAATACAACACATCAGCCATAACATTACGACCGCCGTGTGTCCACCATAGAGTATAATACAACAGCCCTGCAATCAGTTCTCCCTTCAGGAGGAGTTTTATGTTGGATTGTGATTGAATGTGTGTGAGAGAGGTGTTGACATGTTTGAATGATTGTTATTGGGACTGTAGTTTGTGACGCTGTTGTTGGACTGGACTGGGTTACACTGGGAGGGGTCCCTAATATTTTGGTCATCCCACTCGTATGCATTGTTGTGACCAAAATTTTAGGGTTTAACTATATATTAGGGAACTACTAGGTTCTATTGAGAGGTGTCCCTAATTTTTGACATCATGAGTATCATCAGGATTATTATTTTTTTAGATTAGTTTGTTTTAGCTCACATAACTTTTTTTTATTGTTTTTTGTGCTTGATTCAGTGTGTAGACAGATATGCATAATGCCAGTGCCATCGAAGGTGGAGTCGGAGCCGGTGACGTAACCGCTGTTTCCCGCCGCCCCCCCCCGCAGATGCAGCGCCGCCGCCTGCTCCAGCTGTAGGTCAGTGATGGCCCAGGCGTTCCCCGGACGCGGAGGAGACCACGCCCGATCCAGAGCTCATGCTGCTCGTCATGGCCTCGCTGGATGGAAGCACGCCGGTTGAAACGCTCCTGGCAGCCATCCACCTGGAGAGGTCAGAGGTCAAAGAGACACAGCAGAGCAAGTGGCAGCAGAAAATGAGTTTTTAACTGCGCGTGACGGGAGACCTCTGATGTCAGCGGGAGTCACGGAGCAGTCTGCTAAGTCATGTAGAAAAAAGACAAATCTCACTCGGAATTGGTGTTAGCAACAAGCTAACTGCATGTACTTTTAGGGGAAGTGTTAGCTGCCTTAGCTAGTAGCAGTGCTAGTAGACAATTTGGATACTGCGTACCTCAGTGTGATTGGACTGCTACATTGGTGGGTGAGTATACAGTAGTCGGTATGTCGTACATGCAGTATGGAGTAGATGGTATCCAGTATATGATGATCTTGAGTACTGTATGTAGTGCTCAGTTTGTAGTACAGCTAGTTTCAGCGTGTAGTAAACAGTATGTAGTACGTGAAGTTTTTGAGTATGTAGTCGTCAGTATGCAGTACATTAACTGCATGACGTTTGAGCATGTTGTAGGCAGTACGTTAGTATCGTTACCATGGAGATCTTTGTACCGGCTGAAGCGTCACCACTAAATAATACATACTGACCAGCATGTGAGGGAATTCATGTGTTTATTTCACCTCTCTGTCGTCTCCGCAGGTATCTGGACTACTTTCGGCGAGCTGGTCTCCTATTGGCCCGAGACTTCACGCACCTGGACCATGACGCCTTGGTCAGCCTGGGTATAACGGCCACGGGGCACAGAAAGAGAATCCTGCGACTGGTCAGTTACATTCAGAGGACTCATGAGAAATCACTGACAGACGGTCAGAGAGCCAATCAGAAAGCAGAGAACGACTTCCCCCGCGACCGCTGCCAGTCTGTGAGCGACGTCCAGCGAGGTCGCGGCGCGGCGTCCAATCAGTGCCTCGGATCCTTTCACTTTGAGGCGTCACGGAACAGCTCAGCTCCCAACCTTGCCGCCATGCTGACAAACTCCGAGTCCGGCAGGACCGTGGTCAAGCCGGTCCCCAAGCCGGTCCCCAAGCCCAGAACTGTCTTTAACCGCCGCCGCACGGCGCCCGTCCACTTCTGTCCAGCGGCGGACCCGGCGCCGCCCTCGCACAGGCGGCTCTCCCAGGAGTCCATCTGTTTCACTGTTCTGGAGAGCTTGAACTCGGGAGATGCGGCGACACCCGGCAACAGGTTGACCTCTGACCTCAGCGAGAAGGCGGCCGGGCCCAACCGGAGAGCGAGCCAGACGGAGAGGCCCCGGACGAGTCGCAGCTTGTCTGTGTCGGACGCTGGAGGGGTTTTGCCCCCTGTTCCCCCGAGGCTGAACCGCGGGGTCGCCCCGGCCGCGTCGCAGGGCTCCTCCCCCTCGTCGTCCTCCTCTTCTTCTTCGCCCATACGGACAGAACTCAACCAGACGCTTCCCTTGTCTTCCCGGACTTCTTCTCCCGGTAGTCTTGACAACAGCAGGCTCTCCGGGCCCTCGCTGTCTGGCTCACCCCGGAGCGGTGAGATGGAGATGGTCTCCAATGAGATCTACTGGGGCACTTTACCCGGTTCTACCGCCCCCGCTGGAGGGAGGAGTTACAGCATCCAGCAGTCCGCTCCTCCGACTCCACCGAGACATACCCCTGTCAGGAACCTCGAGAGGAACAGGTAGATCGCTGTCTGTCTGTGAATCCGGGCTAACTGCATAGCTGATGCTTATCTGGGTACCGGAATGCTCTGCAGGACATTCTGACCCGACCCGAGCAGACGGACCCAGTTTCTCTTCACTCTAGATCACTCGCTGATGTCTTTGCGTGTTTGTGTTTTCGTTTTCTTCCCCCCAGCGGCGGCACTTTAAGTAACAACTCCTCAGGATCGGCCAGAGGTGAGCACGACCAGCTCAGGGTCATCTCAACATCTGACAACCAGAGTTGTCGTTTTTAGTTTGACAGGGTAACCAGGGTAAGAGCGTCTCTCGGCTCACTTCGGCGCCCGCGCTGCAGTTAATTCTCTCCTGTCTCCTGCTAAAAGCCTCGACAGACGACCCCGAGGAGGAGATCAGCCCCTACTGTGAAACTGTTTTCCAAAGCAGAGCGAATCCCCAGAGCTGCGAGGTGAGACGGCGGCATCTCTGAACGTCCCGCCTGTGGACACCAGAACCATTCACTCGCTTGTATTTATGTCTTGTCCAGAGCGAGGGGAGAGAGACAAGGAGGGAGGAGGGGAAACATGCAGAGAATCATGGGTAAGACGATCTCTTGGCTCTGGTTAGCATGAGCGGATTCTCACCATTGAGATGCTTCGCTAACTGGAATTACAGATACAGAGAACTGTGTCATCTGCATATCGCCTGACCTCCTCTGGAGATGTTCTGAACATGATTTGATAGATAGACAGACAGACAGACAGACAGACAGACAGACAGACAGACAGACAGATAGATAGATAGAGTCCTGACCTCTAAAGAAAGCTGTGTTTGTATGTTCAGGTGTCAGAAACTCACCTGGACCAAGCGCCTGTCCCACGCTCGTCACTCTGGCGACTCTCAGGGTTACAGCACCGTCGGCGAGCTTCCACCCGCCCCCCGCTCCCTCACCCTGCCCCACCACAGCTTCCACCCGGAGACCGACGAGGACCTGACCATCTCCCCCTACGCCAGCTACACCTCGCTGACCGAGAGGGCCCCGCCCATCATCAGCGGCTGGCTGGACAAGCTGTCGCCGCAGGGGTGCGTAGGATGATAGCATGGAGAACGAAACCACGGGAGGGTGTTTTTATTTCAACGTCATGGTTTAAGTAGGAACCATGAAACCGCAGGGGCGTGTTTGATATATCAACCTGTTTGGCCCAGGTAGAACCTGGATTCTGCAGGCCCGGTGATACTGGAACCTCCTGGCTTTCTCCAGGAGGTTCCAGGTCTCTCTGAGGGGCCATTGTTGAGGGCCGAGGGTTTGAACCAGCGTGTCACCCGGCCCATCACTGTGGCTTCAGCATTGCTGGCTTCAGCCAATCACAAGCTGATTCTGGGAAGGAGCCAATCAGCTGTTAATGTGGTTTTATGTGTGTGTCCTTTCCCAGGGGTCAGAGGTCGGCGCTGACTATGGTGCTGCGCCTCCTCCTGTCTTCTCCTCCCTGCGTCTCCTCCCTCCTGATGAGGAGCTGCCTCATCACCTTCCTCTCCTCCTCCTCCTTCTCCTCTTCCTCCTGCTTCTGCTCCTCTTCTTCATCCTCTGGTTCTTGGCCTCCGTCCTCTCGGTGCGTTTGTCCTTTTCCTTCTTCACCTCTTTTCCGTCTGGTTTTCTGTCGGCTTTGAAATAAACGTCATGGATGCGTCTCGGTACGGATGCTGATGTCACCGGATCCTCAG
The DNA here is from genome assembly GCA_901007715.1 of Dactylopterus volitans. NCBI lineage: Eukaryota > Metazoa > Chordata > Actinopteri > Syngnathiformes > Dactylopteridae > Dactylopterus > Dactylopterus volitans. The sequence goes on along the minus strand of CAAKHG010041083.1, from coordinate 3,270 downwards.
TGTCCGGCGCTGTGGTTGAATATGTCTTAAAAGAGGAACAACATCTAGCTGCTGCGTGTCTTTGACCAATCAGACGGCTTGCTGCAGAGGCGTGACCGTGTGCTTTTATTTTGTAGGAACTACGTGTTCCAGAAGCGCTATGTGAAGTTCGACGGCAAGAACCTGATGTACTTTGGCAGCGAGAAGGTGAGAGGTCGTTCA
>CAAKHG010041052.1:40339-51144 GCA_901007715.1 Dactylopterus volitans | reverse complement strand
GCATTTATTCACACACACACACACACACACGCATGAGCGGGAGCGTTTCCCAAGAGATTACAAGCCCGGAATGCTGGAAACCTCCAGTCATTGTGAGTTTGCATCAAAGGCACAAAGAGGCAGGCATCAGCCGACAAGGCCGAGATCACAGGCGCGCAAACACTCCAATATCCCGCCATGAAAGCACAACACTTTAAGACAATCTGAGGACGAGATTGCGTTTACAAACACTCATCTTACGCCTAACGAGGAAAAGATTGCAGCAAAAAAAAAAAAAAAAAAAAAATTAAATAAACGAGGATGCGGCTCGGCAGGAGCGGGAGAGCGGCGCGACGCGTTGCGCCTCAGCCCGAACATCAAACGGGCGCGCTGATTAAAAGCGGATGCCGTTCTCACATTAAACGATGACTCCTGGAAGAAAAAAAAAATCTCAATCACAGAGATGATAATTTAAGTCTTAGCCTAATCTTTTGTCAATGTATCGCTGCATCGATTCCGTGGTGGTCAAAGTGTATCGGGAGGAGCTTCCCAGATGTAATGGCGCACCATCGGGGCATCGACACCAAAAATATTGTCTTTAAAGTGTTCCATTAAAAAAATGATTTTTGTCATATATGAGAAAAAGTATTATAAGAATAAAGCAGAAGTTAAAGCACTAAAAGTTTTATGTATACATATATGGGTATGAATCAGTCATCTGGCTCTCATGCAGTCTTGTAACAATGAAATATTCCAGGAAAGAATAAGCAAAATTGTACTTAAGGGCAGTACTTGAGTACACACGCGGCCACTCTCTGTGATATGAGGTATTCAAGGCACTTCTGTACGCAGAATATTACAGTTCATAAAGTCGGCACCACTGTGGATGTAAAAAAATTTTGAATCACATTTTCACAATTTGATTACCTCCATAAAAGCTGGATACAAATGACACATTTGCTTTAGTTTAGCTTTGTTCTCTCACAGCGAAAACTCATTTAGCAATTTTTTTTTCTTCCTCTTGCGAGCCGTTTGGACTCCAGTTTACTAAACGTGGAGAGAGGAGAGAAGAAACAACGAATGCAGATGTTTCAGTTTTACAGCTCAAAGCGAGAGGTTTCCTTTCACGTGTCTAATGAGTTGGCCATGGAAATAAGAACTTGTGTAAAACTTGTTTCTTAAGCAGCAGCTTGTAAAGCTGAGATAATAATATCTGTGAGCCAGCATGACAATAACACAGCGAGTCGGGGGGAAATAAAAGATCCCCTTCGGCCAGCATCAGCATGAAACCACGACGGAGCAAAAGTGAGAGATCCGTGTTCGCCAGGACTGAAGTGTCAAACACATCTCTGGATTTACATTTTGGCTGGTGAGGAGACACCTTCTCATTATGTTTTGAAACCTATACAACTGTAATTCCCAACATTAAAAAAAAATATATATAATTTGGTTGAATCTTAATCCATTTAAGTATCTCGAGACCCTCGCTATGTGTGACATGACACTTACTATCGCTGTCACGTCTGTCTGCCCCGGAGGCTATTAGCTTACCTTAGCTCGATGGCATATAACTTCAAAAGAGACTTTTTTCCACCTAACCATGCGTGTATGGATCAATAACACAGGGTCAGTGGGTGCCTGGGTCTTCCCAGTAGCTACGCTAGAGCGGCCAGCAGCCAGCTTCAGCATCAGAGTTCCTTTACAAGCGTGAGAGTGCGCGGTATCGTCTTACTCTACTACAAGAAAAATTATGCGACTTGTTTGTTTTCCGAGTGTTGGAAGACCGACACCGCATTCTTGCTTCTGTGGTACATGAAGAGTTGCAGCTGTGAGAACATGAGCCGTTATTGTATGTGTGCGTGCGTGCGTGCGTGTGTGTGTATATAATGATGGCATTTTGATGTCTGACAGGGAGTCATGACTCTGCTTTAGCATTAGGCGCTGTTTTTACCTAATCATCCAAGTTACACATCAGCCATAACATTATGACCGCCTGCCTGATATTGTGTAAGTGCCGCTTTTGCCCCGCAACCATTCGAGGCCTGGACTCCACTGGACGCTCTGAAGGTTCGCTGTGGTATCGGGCACCAAGATGTTTGCATCGGATCCTTCAAGTCCTGAAAGTTGCGAGGTGGAGCCTCCATGGATCCAACTTGTTTGTCCAGCACATCCCACAGACGCCTGATTGGACTGAGATCTGGGGACTTTGGAGGCCGAGTCAAACACCTTGAAGTGGTTGTTGTGTTCCTCAAACATTCCTGAACCGTTGTTGCTTTGTGGCAGGCAGCATTGTCCTGCTGAAAGAGGCCACTGCCACCAGGGAGTTCTGTTCCCATGAAAGGGCGGACGTGGTCTGCAACAATGCTTAGGTAGCTGCTACGTGTCAAAGGAACATCCACATGAATGGCAGGACCCAAGGTTCCCCAGCAGAACATTGCCCAAAGCATCACAATGCCTCCGCAGGCTTGCCTTCTTCCCATCATGCATCCTGGCGCCACGTGCCAGGTAAGTGACACACAACCACACGCACCCGGCCATCCATGTGATGTAAAAGAAAGTATGATTATCAAACCAGGCCACCTTCTTCCACTGCTCCGTGGTCCAGTTCTGATGCCCACATGGCCATTGTTGGTGCTCCCAGCAGTGGGCAGGGGTCAGCATGGGCACCCTGACCGGTCTGCAGCTACGCGGCCTCACACACAACAAACCGCCACGACTGTGTTCTGACTCCTTTCTATCAGAACCAGCATTAACTTTTCTTTAGCAATTTGAGGTCCAGTAGCTGGTCTGTTGCCTTCAGCCAGCTTTCACTCCCAATGTGCATCACTGAGTCCTGACTGCCCGTGACGCTGTTACCAGTTTACTGCTTTTCCTTCCCTGGACCACTTTTGATAGGTCCTGAGCACTGCAGATCTGCAACAACCCACAGGAGTTGTGGAGATGTTCTGACCCAGTCATCACGAAATCCTCACGCTTGACCATTCTTCCTGCTTCTAACACATCAACTTTGAGGACAAAATGTTCACTTGCTGCCTAATATAACCCACCAGCTGACAGGTGCCATGGAAACAAGATAATGAGTGTTATTCACTTCACCAATGTCAGTGCTCTTTATGTTACCGCTGCTATTTGCATTTGAAGTCCTTTTGATAGACCTAATATTTATGCAGTAGGACGCCTCTCTGTCCCGTGGCTGGTTGTCCTCAGTACCAACAATTAGCCATTTCCATTTACCCTTTTCTGCATCTACAATGGTGTTCAGAGGTGAGCAGCTGCTCAACATCTCCTCTACATGTTTGGCCTTGATATCTTGCCCAAGGACACTGCAGCGAAGGAAAAAAAAAATCTCACCACCATTGTGGTCGAGCTCAGATTCTCCTGTTGCAGCCTTGCGCCTAACTATTGAACATATATGCTAAGATTTATATTCGGGAACGCTTTAAAATCATTCTCTTTAACCAAGAGAGAAAAACAGTTTTAACCAATCTCCAGTGACGTCAGGAATGACACTTGAAAGTGCTCATGTGATTAAAGACAGCCCTGCAACGTGTTGTTCTCTAAAAGCCATCGTGGTCTTTATTGCATGAATTTCATTATATCCCAGCAGAGACCAGTAATTTCAAAAAATGTAGCCACCAACCATGAAAGTGCGGATGAAATTATAGGGGAATTGGCTGAAATCGTCAGAAGGGAGAAAAAAGAAGAAAAAAAAAAAGACGCACACACATCAAAGAGGACATGAAATAATGGGAATCAAAGACCACAGTGAAAACTACAGACCAAAAGAATGCATGGGACTGCAAACAAATGAATTATCAGGTGCAGTAATCTTGTCATTTATACCCCCAGAAGAAATGAAAATCCCTCTCAGAGTCATAAATATGAGCCCTTGTCTTCTGAATTCATGCCGTTGAGATGACACAATGAAGCACAATTTCCCCTCAGACAGAGTCCTGCCGCGGAGAGAGAGCCAAAACATCCTGCCGTCGCGAGATGTGACTAAATATTTGATGTAATAGTTATCCTGGCCTTCTCGCATGTAACAAGTCCTCGCCGTGGCTCTGACGCACTCGTCCTGTCAGCGGTTTCGTTTGAGCTGCGCCGGCGAGCCAGCGAGCACGCCATCCCCAGACGACCGCAGCTGAAACCGGAGCGGCAACCCAAACGCCAAACGGCCGGATCAGCACCGGGCCCCTTCTCAGACACGCACGGCTTTTCATTCAGGTCTCATCATGGGAGTCAAAAAAAAAAACAAAAAAAAAAACACACACCGCCTTTTCCAACCGCACTAACAAGCCCGAGCTAACACCCTCAGGCGTAACGTCTTTTAGGATGACTGAGACGGCCAAAAGGTGGCCTCGGCCGCGTTTCCAAGCACCGAGCAGGCCCAGAAGTCTTATTCTATTAAACCGCACGCATTGTCTCATGTGTTGCACCGTGAGCAGACATGCAAAAACCCCGGGCCGATTTTCCGTTTGACAGTGAGGGATTACTGTAAAGATGTGGTGGGAAGGGATGACAGCCAGGGGAGGCAAGGAGGGAGAGAGGAGAGGGGGGGGATGTGGCGGTTTGGGCCCCATCTGTTTTCTGCTAAGTCAATGAAGGGAGGAAGAAAAGCTGAGCAGATACACCGAGCATTAGCGGTTAACCAGCTACTAATGAGGGAAAAAGAAAAACATTGAACTCAGATGAAACCGTTTAACATACGGCGGCGTACCCTGTCCTTACTGGGTTTCAGGAAAGCATGGCTCACGCAAGTCCCATGTGTAATAAGCGAGATGATTGAAAAAGTGATCTGTGTCTAATCTGTCTGCACGGTTTAAACCTGTCCACGGGGTAATGCATTTGTTCCATACACGTACTCCCATTCAACCTCTGATGCAGCAAATACCCTGGGCACTCTGGTGTTGTCTTGGCATGTAATTCTGGATCTCCTTGCCAGGGGTTTTAGGCTCAAAGTTTCTCATTTCTGCGTTCACTTCTCTCCCCGCACCGCCGCCGCCGCCGCCGCCGCCGCCGCCGCCATCTCCCTCCTCAAAAGCTCGCGAATAAATCCTGGGAAATGAGTCGGCCTCCTGCCCCCTCGCTGCTACTCACTCCCAGGTGTTCAAATCCCAGGTCAACCGAAGAGCAGGGGAAATGTCAGGGGGGAAGAGGAATGATGAATGACAGGCGGATGAAGACAACGCGGGATGCGAGGCGCGGAACAAAAGAGAGGTGAGAAGTGGGGAGAGAAAAAGAAACAAATGAGGCAAAAGCGGGAGATGAAGGGAAGGCGAGAGAGAGCTGGCTTTGTGAGCACGGCCCATGCTGAAACCATTCCCTCAAATCAGCACCATGTGTCCTCCAGAGCCTTATTATCCCATAAATGAACTTTATTGAGGCAACAAAGTGCTTTGGAACTTTGCAAAAACATTAAAGGGGCCTCGCCTGTCTCGGACCGGAGCCAAGAGCAGTCCAGTTCCTCGGGGGACTAATGAAAAAAACGGTGGCCCCTGGCCTGCCCCCAGTGTAGCCTCGCAAGCTGGCTCGCTGGCTGCCCGAGTAATGGCCTATTAGTGACAGAGAAATAGTTAGCAATTACAACAAGGAGACAAATATGGCACAGACCTCTTGACTGACCTGACCTGTAGAATTAAGCAGGAAGGAAGGATGAGAGACCAAAGCTAAAACAGCAGGGGAGGAAGGAAAGAGGGTGGGTGGGTGGAGGGTGAGGGTGGGGGGGTTACAAACGGTTTTCAATAGCAATTTAAAATGGTTATGATGCAGGAGATTTGAATAATTTTCTTATCATCGCATTACGACTTCAGCGGCTCATAACCAGAAACAATTTGTGAGTGGAAGTCGATGCTCTTTGGTTACTTGTGGTGTCCCACAAGGTTCCATTCTTGAGCCCCTTCCCTTTTTTTTTTTGTACGTCTGTCAGCATCCATTAATGTCACTGCCTTTTCATGCGTTTAACTATTTACCGATAAAAAACTGGCTAAATTCTCCTGAGCCAAAAATTGGACTCTGGTTAATTTAATTGCCGCTATTGCTACAATTCCATTTAAGCGTGGCATTCTCCTTGTGTTTTGCTACCTGTGCAAATAGATACACTAAACAGATGAAGATAACCACACAAGTGATGAAAAATGAGGGCAGGGGAGAGGGGAGGCCCCGTCTGAAGTGGCTGACTGCTGTGAGAGATAACAAATGTGGCTAACATCTCCGACGACTTGAAGCTAAATGTGGGCGTGTATGTAGTGTGTATGTAACCACCCGCCTGCTTCCTCAGTCATTCAACCGCACGAGGCATGCGGTGGACGGCCGGGGTTTATTCCAACATAAATAAAGTCTCTGATGACGAATTTTATAATGATGGGATTCTTTGGCCGGCTAAGGGGTTACAACGGTTAACCAAATGGCCGCAAGTGGGATGTATGGGACTGATTAGGACCCTGGAAATGAGATTAAAGAAAGATCTAGCGACAGACTGAATTGTATTTGCCATAATTGCTGAGAACAGCTTATTCAGTGCAGACCGCAAAAAAGAGAATCATAAAACCAAAGGAGGGGAGGCGGGAGGGAGGGTTGCCACTCGAAACCAGAGAACTCTTCTCAAAGAAATCAAACCCAGAGCAAGTCTTGTACCAATTAGCAAAAGTGTGCATGTTGTGTTTCTTTGTGTGCGAACACAAAATAGGATAGAGACTGGATAGATGGGGCTTGTTCTCATATTTAGATGTATGCTCGCAGCTTGTGCTTTTTTTTTCCTGTTTTTTGTATGCTTTTACTTTTAACTCCATAAGTGAGCCTGATTATTTTCAAAAGAATCGGGCCAATTCATTGGGCCGTCTTAAAATGGAAAATAATCCGGTGCCTGTGAGCGCAGTGAATTTATCTGATATTAGATAAGTTGAAATAGCTTTGACCTCTGCTGGAGGAGGAACGCTGCAGCATCCCCGCTCAAAAAGACCTTTAATGAAAAATAAATCTCGTGAAAAGAAAAAGAGCATCAGTCAAATCAATAGAGACACAAGCTCAAAGATAAAAGTATGCGCTGTGTGCCAAGGAGCGACTCACTCGCTCTCATTCCTGGCTTGATTATTCTTAAAGTGAAACCACATGAGCGGAGCTTTTCCCACAAGCGAAATAAAGCGCGCGCGCGGCTAAAAGTAAACATATACTGTATGACCTAAAGTCCCCGAGGGCTCCGCTTTCAAATCTGAAGCATCTCTCGCTATACCATTAAATAATAATAACTGAACGAGTAGCAATCACAGCTGAAGCTTGGAGGAAAACATCCTTTCATATTTTTTTTTTCCTTGATTTGTTGCAGCCGTGGCGCTCAAGAAGTCAGCCAATCACGATCATCAGGACTGGTCGGGGTGATTAATAGTCTGGCTACATAAACATTGCAACAACTGTCATCACATGCCTGAATCCTGGCTGGGCCACTGGTGTATCACATTAGTCTATTTATTTTTATTGAACCCCGCAGGAGAGACGACAACGGAGACAAACGCGGCGATGAGATGACGCGAGAATCTGCTAACTGCCAGTGAGCGCGGAGCAGAGCTGACGACGGTGGGCTGTACATTCGCTGGGGTTTTTTTTTTTTTGTTTTGTTTTTTTTGTTTTGGCTGCTATTTGTTCATAAGCCAAAGCCTCGGAGAAATGTTGACCCGACGGCGGCGCTCGGAGTTGAAAAATGGAAGTGATTTCAGGTCAGAATGGAAGAATCAATGAATGTCTGCACTAAAAGAAAAAAAAAAATGATGACACTCCTTCCAGTGGTTTCTACATCTCAGGCAGCATATGTCATAAAGGCACCGCAGTCAATACAAGTCTTCCTGCGGGCAGCGTGGATATTAGCCTTAAATGTCACGGAATCCGTCCCGTATTTTCTCAGTCTGGACGAGCAGATGTGTCATCATTATCGTCTTATTAGAATATCGTCATTATTATCATTTTTATTAATAACACTACTAGCAGTAGCAGTGGTAGTTGGCTTCATCAACATGTTTGTAATAAATAGATTTTTTTTTTAAAAATGCCACTGTTGCCACGTGCTTGCCAGCGGAGTTGGTGTTTCTACTTTCATGGTCTGCGCTACATAAATAAAACTGAATTGAACTGGCGCAAAGTGGTGGAACATTGAAATGATGCAGTTATTAGCTGCATATCAGAGTCCCTTGATATCTAACAGCGGATCGACAGAGCTCAGCGTGAAGCACTGCAGGGTGTAGCCGTCTGACATGTCTGGGTTATAGTTATGCACATTACTGTTGGGCTGGGAGAAAAAAAAAATAAAACACTTTATAAGACATGGGAAGCAAAACAGGTTGATAGAAAAAATGATACTGATAGAAATACAAGTTTGAGGATCATTAATGTTGTAAATTGATAGAATGTGAAGCTTACTGAAGTGAGCGGCCACATGTTCTGTCCTGACACAGGATGTGGAAAATCAGCAGAAGCTTCTTTTTGTTTTTTTGCATGTGGGATATGAAGCTATATGAAGGTGACTGGGATAAGAGGCTCCCCAAATTATATCACAGTATGTGATTTATGGACAAAGTAGGCTTGAACAAAGAGTTATAAACCCTTCGGGTGAGCCAAATTTTGAATTTTGCCAATTAATTATACCAATTTAGAAATTACAAACAAACTAGAGAATCTTGCAGGTTCCATAAAATTTACATTTTATGTGTTTATATGTAATATAAAATAATACATACATAAACATTTTTTTTAACCTTAATAGATAATTCTAATAGATAGAATTTTAATAGACCTCAATTCTAATCACTTGTAGAGGTTTCCTCAATCAGAGTTAGGTGTTGCCTTGAGAACCAAAAAAAAATAGTATGTGTATCATTTACAAAAAGTACTGCACGAAGGGCAATGCTGCAGCTGTAACAGTGGTCCCTGAATAGATCCCTGGGGCATCCCACGTGTTACAGTGGGCCTGTCAGGAGTCCATCCATTAATGGTAACAGACCGTTGCTGATTTTGAGTATAAACTGTAAAACCACTTGTAAGTCACAGCCACGCCACCCTGTGCACGCTCCGTCTCGTCTGATCTCGGAAGCTAAGCAGGGTTGGGCCCGGTTAGTACGTGGATGGGAGACTGTCAGGGGAACACCGGGTGCTGTTGTAATCCTCCAGCAGGCCCACCACCTGCAGGAGGAACCACACGTGTCTGGTGCAGTGTGGATTGGACAGCAGGCCACTGCTGCCCCTGCGACCCGGACCTGGATCCAGATAAGCGAAAGAAGACGAACAAACACTTGTCAGTCATACCATTAAAACCATTAGACAACGAACCTTAACATGTCGCAGTTGTTTTATTCTCTCTTTAATGCCCTCAACATTGCTGTGTCTAAACTGACCTAGATTATTGCCTTTGTCAGAGAGATGAGACGTTTGCAGACTATATTGACATTCTTCTTGGTATCTTTGCAGGTGCAGCATCACCCCCAGGTCCTGCAATATTTTTCTAAATCATGAAGTTCCTTTTGCATTAATTTTAGACTGAGCCTGCAGGTCATGGCCTCCCCTCTGTAACTTCAGCTCTCTTGCTGAAGGAATCCAGAATTTAAACAAGTGGAAGTGTTTTGTCCTTTTGCTATTCAAGTAATTCACACATCTGAGCCATGGAGATGGTCTCCTCTAAAGTGATGTTAGAGATTTCTTTGGTTGGCATGGCAATATGAAGGCTCAGCCCAGACTGAGGCCCATTAGGCTAAGGTCCCTGATATGCTCAGTTCAACAGAAAATATCACACCGTGATTTGGGTCAGACTCAGAATGGGTGATGAAGGTAGCGTGACCTCACATTGCCTCAATTTGTATGAAAACACTGCGACAAAAGAGACACAAGAGATTCAGGAGATTGTTGCTAGGGTCCCGTCAGTCACGCAGAAGCCACAGTAACGGGGCAAACAGGAAGAGCAGGAAGGGGAACAGAAAGTGAAGGAGGTTGCCAACATGTGAAAGTGTCCATTCCAACTCAAACCATCTCGTCCTCGACATAGCCTTCTGTCTTTGTTACTTAATAGATCAATGAACTTCAACAATAATAAGCAAAAAAAAAAAAAAAAAAAAAAACTGGTAAAAAACTGTAAAACTGGTTCCAAGAGTTTGGATGTTGTGAAAAATGTAAAAATGTCATGTTCTGATCTGGTTTATTTACAGCATTTACATATTTGGAAGCAATGACGAATTGTGTTAAGAGACAACGGTTTCTGGAAGTGCATCTGTTCTTAATCCAGTATCATCTGAGGGCCTGATTTTCCAATATTATGTGCTGTAGATGGTGAAATACCCACACTCTTTGCAATATTAAATAGAAATATTGTTCTTAAATTGTTGTACTATGTACTATATACCACATACAGTCTTTGGTTGAGAGGTAAACCCCTTCCCACCATTACTGCAGAAGGACTTCGCCTTCGCCTTTTTATACCCAACCATGTTACCATCCTGTAGTTTGTTGAGACTTACCAATGTTTTGTTTGTTTTTAGCATTTCACAACTTTACTTCCAACTTTGCCACTCAAACAACTTTTTTTTAAGCATCTTGCTGGCACAAATTCAAACGGGCATTGAACTTTCAGAAAACTTTTCTCAGTTTCCGCATCTGAAATGCTATTTTCAGTCACACATGGGGTTTCGATGTTTTGCAAATGATCACATCCTGCGTAATACCATTAAACCATCGCATAGCACTGGGCGAGTTTGGTTTGTTGCTGTTTGTAACTACTGTGTGACTACTTGCAATAAAGTGAAAGTAGACACAACATTAAAAAAAAAAAAAAAAAAAAAAAAAAAAAAAAAAAA
>CAAKHG010041052.1:6275-28178 GCA_901007715.1 Dactylopterus volitans | reverse complement strand
CATTCATGATTTAGCATCGTCAGAAGCATCTGGATGATACTTTTGATGACTGAGCTCACTGGTGCCAACAGAAGACAGGGACAAATGTGGTGGTGGCGTTGCATTTTATGCCTAGCTGCACATTCCAGTTGTGCTGCAGAAAAGCATCACCGACTAGTGACATTGAACTAATATGGCTACTGATTATTTTTCCACACAACAAGCCAACTCAAGCTGGCTGTTGCTGCAGGCCTCCTGGCTCTAATGTTAACTATTTGGATAGAATATGGGAAATCCTTATTTTCATCTGTCTCCATATCTAAAGATATCTTCCTTTTCCTATTAATTTTAACTCTGTTGTCACTAGACGTTACAAGTACAAGGCAGCGAAATGCAATTAGCCTTCAACCAGAAGTGCAAGATAGTACATAATATACATAATAACTGAATAAAATGACTGTGAAAAATGATGGCTATTAATTTAAATAAAGTATATGTACAGTATGCTAGAGGTCGTGGGCTGTATACAAACGTATGGACAGTAGTTCAGTGGTAATAACAGGGTTAAATTGCAGTGAAAAACTATGGCTTTTGGGTTACTAACACTTAAAAAATTTGATTTATATTGCCAATTATTTAAATCTTAGAGTAAAAAGAGAAAAAAAAGAATTTTTTTGACAAAAGAGTCACAGTGGAAAAAGCGTGGAATGCTCGGACTGAAATAATGGGTCAGGCTTTTTTCAAAAATATGTGTTGCCAATTATTCCCCTAAATTTTTCTTGTACGAGACTGAATCACATTAACTTAATTTGCAACACTCTTAGAAGTACCATAGCAACAGGCTGATTTGCATTGAATGAGGTTAACCAGGACAGAGTTGAGGAGATGTCGCCCTATCAGATGAAACATCTCCTGCTACAGATAACCTCCTTGGAACAATTTTAAGGGCTATTACTAGACTACTCTCCACACCTATTGGTCACCTATTTAATAAATTTTTACTTTGTGGCACATTTTTCCTGAGCCCCGGACGCACTCTTAAATTATACCTTAACCCAAAAATGGAAAGGCTTTATTGGCTGGAATTTGAGGCCCATTAGTGCACCCGCTGTGCTGTAGAAGTTGTTAGGGCAGATCATCTGTGATCGAAAGTTATCTTGAGTAAAAAGTGGTCCGCTTTCATCAACACAACGTGCTTACGGGCCAGGGCCCTTTGCTAGCATTGCACTGGTACACACAACTGATCAATGGTTTACACACGTGGACGACAGGAAGCTAGATGGGGCTGCGTTCTTGGATTTTACTGCCGCTTTTTATCGTCACCGACAATGGTATTCGGACCACAGAGCTCAGTTTATACACCTGCCTGGTCGAAGTGTTTTTCGAGGGCAGCTTTTCAGATAGCAAAAAATACCCTGCACAAAAGCTTAAAATTTCCACAACAGTTCCACGCGTTTCACTTCATACTTTTGTAACTCCTGCAAAAACCATTTGATGGAACACTATGCCACAATTCTTGTGCAAAAAAAAAAAAAAAAAAATACACAGTGGTTTTGGTCATGAGCATGCGACACGTCAAGTCCGTACTGGTCAGCTGGCCTTACAAAAGGGCCACAAACTAATTGGATGACGCCAACTGTCGTGTATAGAGGTTTTTCTGTCTGGAATCGGTTCGAGCACATATCAAACAGATCAAAGATAGAACCTCCGTGAAGAAAAAGAAAAGCTGCATTATTCAGCTCTGATGTTATGTGACTGCATTTTTGCTTTTTCATTATCATAGTGTTACTTTTTGCTGCTCTGTTATCGTATAATTATGTCAAATATTATTATTGCTTTTATTCATTTACCAGTTTTTCCTTTTGTATGGTATACCATTTATTACATTTCCATGTATCTTTTTAGGGCGGAGCCCAAGAAGCCTGGCTGCTCTTCAGGACACAGCTTATAGGGATCCAACCAATAAACCACACATGGTTTTGAAATATCTTCATTACACATGAGGGTCAGATAACTGAAGCGTCTTTCCTCAGTGATGTTCTGTGAACAACTGAAGCAGAAGTCTGAACACTTCTTGTTCATCATCGATATGACTTTTGCACAAAATCTTCTCCAACCAAAACAAACAACTGGGTCAGAGTGGAGTCGATAATGTGCACCTTTAATTGATTTCAATCTTTTGCATTGCTGCACAGGATTTTAAGGGTCCATGTTTTAATGATCCGCTTAGTCACTGGGGGCATCGGTGTTCATGCTAGCTACGCCTGTATTTTTCAGTTGTCCTCACCTCTGCTGACTTTGTCGAGGTAACTTTTGACCATCGCCACAAGCTCCTGGTTCTTGCTGAGACGGGCGTAGTGAAGCGCATCGTGGCCCAAGCTGTCGAGCGCCTTGACATCTGCGCCATTCTTTAGCAGCACCTCCACCGCGTCCTTGCAGCCGTACTCACAGCCAAGAATGAGCGCAGTCCTGAGTTTCATCGAAAAGAAAATGTATCAAGACTGAAATTGCCCAAACTAGAAATGTAGACATTATAACCATTTCCATCTTTCAAATGCTGGCTGGTAAAGGTTTAAAAAAATAAATAAATGAATAAATAAACAAACACACATCTTTAGTAACCTTACAAAAATGTCAACAGCTATGATGTCTCTCACTTGTTTTGCTTGTCGTGAATGGCGATATCAGCCCCTCGCTCCAACAGCAGCTGACAGATGCTTGGATGACACATCTGGGTTGCCAGCACAAGAGGTGTCCTGCCATCCTGGAGAGCAGACATTCACGCAATGTGCGTCCAACCACACAGTTATTGCACAAAAATGATAGTCTTGAAAACACAATCAACAGAAACTATTTGTTTTTCACCTGACAGTTAATAGGTCACATCGTCTACACAAGGAGCCTCCGATGGCACCAGTTTTATTGAGTATCCTCTCGTGCTGCTCTAATTGATATTACATGCTTTGACACAATGTGTGAAATATCAATTCTCACAAAGTCACTGGCATTCACAGAGGCCCCGCTGTCACAGAGAAGTTTCACACTGGACGGGCAGCCGGCCATGACTGAGGAGGGGGGGGAAAAAAACAAAAAAAACAAAGCAAAACACATTTTTACATGAATTCATCCCATTTGATGACTCACATTCATACACACCCACAAACACACACACAATGTACTCGCTCATTGCCATTACTTGAAATACTTGTTAAACATGTCAATGCCATTTCATGCTGCTTGATAAGCTGCCAAATGTCAGTGAAAAATAAAAAAAGCAGCCCCTGCTGGATTATAAGCAGTCAGTGGCATCTACCAAACAAAAGACTAAAGTTCTGACTCACCGGCGTCATGAAGAGCGGTTCTTCCTTGTAGGTCCACATTTCCAACAGGACAGTTGTGCTGTTAATAATAACACAGGTTTAGTCGTGGTTTGACTCCACAGAACTGTGGAGCTAAAATGTATTAGCATTTCTAATAAACATGACCTGAATTAATTAAAAAGAATAACATCTTGTTATTACAGACAGCAGTTAAGAGATGACTGGAAATTAGCATGTTATACGGGCATCCAGTGGAGGTTTTCTCCTCTAGTAGCACTACAGGGCAGTTTTTAATTGGGTGTTGTTTATTTTGCATGCAAGAAGACACAAAAAACACGCCGCAGGTAACGTGAATTACCTACAGGTGGCACCACTGAGTCACACAAGAGGAAGACTGCATCAAACCATGGATGTAAATAATGCAGGACTTAAGAAACATCAGCTTTACATATAATTTATGATGACGGAGATTGATTTAACAGGTTTATTAGATGCACACGATGAATTTTGTAGAGTAACATTAAACGTAATATTTGGTCGCTTACAGGAGGGCTCCACATGGCACATTTAAACCCTCTTTCATATTGGACAACTGCAAGGTTTCCGAAATGGCTGTGTGGGTTTTTAATTAATTATTTTACAAAAGTGATTAATTTTTGAGTTTTCAACATGAAGCTTTTTTTAATTGTGCAAAAGCAGGTCAAAGCAGTTTCTAGCGGTTGGTAGTAGAACTTGATCCAACAGCAGGCAGGTCAAATTGGGCTAAGTGGCACTGTGCTGATATGCCTGAGACATCTCTACACAGTCAGCTGGTCGGACACCAGCAACTGTACCTCAGCGGTGATGAGGGCCCGCTATGAAAGCCTTCAGGGGCCTGATGTTGCTGGGTAAGCTAGCGAGCTCTAGTCCCCCACTATAAAAACCCAACTCTCTGTAGCAACAAGGGCCAAAAATTAGCAGCATGCTCAAATGACAAAGCGACCGGGGAGGTTGGGGGGGGAGGAGGGGGTGACGCTAAAGCACCAAGGGGGGAAATCCTATACCTCGAGAGTTTGGGCTGACGGGGGGGAGACTGTTGTGGCGGTGGTAGGTAGGGAGGGAGGGAAGGATGAGGGTGGCAGGGGGTTGAGGGAGTTGGCATCCAGCTGCTATGTCTGGTGTGATGACGGCACGAGAATGGACGGCAGGTTTGCAGGAGGATAGTCCTGTCAACACCATCGACAACCCCCTGCCAACAGCCATGACCTCCGCTAGATCACTGCCATATGAGAGATGGAGGCGCGCAAGGGCTGGGAGTAGTGGGGCGGTGGGGTGGGGGGCTACAACACTATGAGAGCACAATATTGGAGAGATCACCCGCTCATTGTAAACACATAAATCCTCCAATGCAGCACAGTGACTCAACAAGGCCTACCGTTGACCGCATGGAGTGGGCTCAGCTGCCAGAGCTGTTTGGCAATAATTATTTAAAGGGGCTGGAAGGGAAACTGCTCTGACTGCCAGTGACTGGGAAGCTGCTCTATCTATCATACACACAAGAATGGGCAAATCAACATGGGAGCACATGCATTTTTACCTGCAAAAGTTTCTGCACACACAGAGAATGTCCATTTCTGGAAGCCAGGTGAAGAGCATTTTTACCTGAAATTGATAAACATGACAATTATAAAAGAAGAGCATTACCAATCTAGGGTGGGTAAAGTATTTTAGTAGGAATTACATAATCAGTGGGACAGTTATTATTTTACCAGACACACGCTATGACTTCAAACCCTTCAAAAAATAGCAATAAATGAGGATGACATTGGAACCTGAGGCCTTCAGTGCACGAACACTGAGAATTAAATTCAAAATGAAGCAGGGCACATCTTGTATCAGGCACTTAAACATTTAAAATGAAAAATATTTGCATGTTAATATCATATTATAATTGCCTTTAACTAAAGTTAAGCACTTTAGTGTCGTTATTATAATTTGTTTTATGCAAAAGCAATGCTGGTCACACAATACAGCTGTAATATGACAAGAGGAAGAGGACCTTAAATTACCTCTATATTTTCTTCATATTTACTGACAAATTTAGATTTTGTGAAGACCAATATGCCATTGGTCAATTAAGATGCTTTCAGACTGCACTTCGGCAATGTCGATGTTTTGAAATTTGAAATGGGGAGATGCAATGCAGCAAATGATCTGCCATATTCATTCCAGGTTGCTGTGTTCCACCTACTCAAATCTCCTCTTGCAGGAAATATACCAGGTTATACCCAAAAAGAGTAATATGATTAGAAACAGCATCACGCAGTAAAACTGCTAGCTCTAATGATTAATATTGCTGTACGTGAATAACTAGAAAAGATGAACCATCCTCGGGGTAAAGGCAGCAAATAACTGTGCATTCCCATGAATGCTTTCACAACCTTGTGTACACTGTGTGCAGCACCGTCTTTCTCCTCGCTGACGCTGCTAATCATCCTGTCGGGCCACACTCACTTAATCATGCATTTCATATATGAGAACATACTGTACAATACCCTGAGGATGGCTGGGAGGCGTTCTAAGCAGCACAAAACATACTGTTTTTTTCCTGAAACATCAGGTTAAAGATCAACAAAAAACAACCAACAAATAAGCAAACAAGACATTAGACCCTTGTGGGAGTCCTTGGAATTTGTTGCCTCTATTTTTGTCCTTTGTCTAGATTGTTTGAGAAAATAGAGACGGGTCTTTTGCTCATTAATCAGCTTAGACTCCAGACTCCTTCACGCTGTCATAATGAGGAAAATGAGTACATTTGGTGCTGAACAGTCGTGTGGTACATTAGCAGACCTCATGCCTACCTGAATCTGCTGTAATTAATCATCAGCTGAAGGACACAAGCCTCGTGTATGTGAGACCAACAGTTTAAACACAGGCAGGCAAGTTTATCTATAAAGATTTTCCATATATATGTATAAAACTTTGGAGGCCGTTGAGTTGTACTATGAAATACAGACAGGTATTTCAGAATTTGTCTTTAAGAAACATCCCTCTTTGTATGGATAGAGAACCAGTGTGCTGCACTGATTGTGCCTGAACTCACCGGTAGCATCAGTCGCAGTGACATCAACACTGTGTCCCAGGATCAGACTGAGACAGTCCAGGTGTCCTCGCGTTGCAGCCAAATGAAACCTTAAGAGACGAGAAATGATACGGAGAAAATATGAGACAGCATTGTTAGACAGGCCTGTGCGAGGCAGGAGGTGTGAGCTGGTGGGTGGGAGCGCGCAGCAAGGAGCAGCAAAGGCCAAGCAAAACGAGGGCGAAAACTAAGAGGGAATGCCTTTCTCAATTCTAGCAGCAAAATCAGCATTCTGAAGGCAAATAACAAGATTCCTCAGGATCTAATGATGCCATATCAACCATGAGGGCTGCAGGAGCACCGTGTTTACATATCAGCTTCACTTGTGTATATTTGAGGATGTACATTAAAAAATTGGACTTATTTGCTTTCCATCATTCCTAATTAGAGCCTGAGCGATTCTAGACTTTTGAGGTCAAAACCGATCTTAGCGAGTCATGAATCGACCATGACCGGCCTGGTAAAATGCACTGGGTTCATTTTTTAAGCCAACATGGATAAAAAGCTCTCCAAGAAAACTCAAACTTCTGGTGAAAAATGTAAGTTGCTGAAAATACTTATCATTCCAAAATGGACCTGAGGTTGCAGTAGTTTTTCCTAATTCATTTATGTGCTTGCTTTGATTGAATATCTACTCAATTAAGAAGTTTCTCTCTGCACGGGTTGCCAGCATGTCTTTAATCATCACTTTGACTGGAAACATTCCTGTTTGCCTGCTCCAATTTAACCCACAGCAGCACTGCTGCTACTCGCCATGAAGGTCTGCAAAGCATTTGTGTGTAAACCAATCTCAGTCTGTCACCCATCATGAGCTATCTGCCAAGGAGACAGCTAGGCTGTCACCTCAACACTGACATGGGTATTAAAAGCCGTGTTGATGGCCAGGAGACGCTGGTTCTCAGGGGAAGCAGTGGTAGGTCCTGACCTCTCGGGGCAAATAGCAGACAGGAAGTTCTGAGCCGGGGGATATAATTGATGTGACTTGCCAAGTGCAAATGTTCATGAGCCACAGCATTTTTCCAGAGGATAATTGCTTCTGACCAAAGAAAAATACATAGCTGAAAAGCTGTGCCGGGGATGTTAATTTCCTCGGGACATGAATAAGAAATGAGTAGTTACGTGACAGTGAGTGAATACTGAGGAACAACTACCATGATTTTTGAGACTGAAAATCACGTCATTATGCTTGACAACATTTGAGAAATGAGACTTTTTTTTACACAAACATTCAATAAGAATGACGTGCCCTTAAACAGCCTGTTTGCAAAAATGCTACCGAGTGTGGTCCTCACAGTCGGGTAAGACTGCTAATGTCTAGCACTGACCAAATACAACAAATGTGCACTGCTCCCCAGCTGGAGAGACCAATAAAATGGTTAGAGGTGAATTTTGGGAGATTAATGGGTCTGTCTGTCTTAAGAGAGCACATTCAGCGATGTCATTTCAGCTTCACACCTGCTTCTTGGGCAGCTTTCAGTCTGACAGTCTACACAGGATATGGTTGCTATTTTTAGAGAATGGACAGGGAAGAGTAAACCAGAGAGTATATGCTAGAATAGTAGCTGAGCCATATACGATAATGAGCGTCTCTAAAGGACCAGCAGAACATGCCAACTGAAGTTTCAAATCCTTCTTTAACGCTGATAAATACTCGTGCACTATAGCATGCACTAGAAAGCCACTTAATTTACACACTAACTGAGCTATATTTCTACCCAGATGTAACATTCCTGTTTTTATTAGCACTTTTGGATCATTGCTTTCATCTCATGCAGTAGAAGCAAAACGTGTCCTGCTTGGTCGTCAGACTGATTCCACACTGAATCAAGATTGCAATGAGAAATGTGGAACAGGTTATCAACACTGCATCGACTTGCATTCTCATTACCCTCATCAACGGGTAAGCCTTTTCTGGAAAGATGCCCTTACCGATCCTCTATAGGCTCTGTCAGCACCAAGCAACAGGCACGCAGTGAGCAACTTGCTAGCGAAGCACTTCCATGCAAATAAAGATTTGTATTTCTCAGTAGCTGGCAAAACTGTCAGGTGAGGGAAATATAAACTAGAATTTGTCGGTGGCTGCTCATGTTAAAGTATGCGTTAAATAATCAGTCAGGATGCAAAAAGTGTTGTGATGGAGTAAATGTAATGAAGAACACAACTGCATGTTGCTCTTAGCTGGTCCTCAATCTGTCCTTAATCATTCCCATCAGTCTTTTGGTTCTTAAAAGAAATTCATTCTGTTTATTCAAGCAAATCATGGCAGAACAGCAGTACCTTTAGTCAGTGTCAGGGCCATGACGGAAAGATAAGATAAGCAAGTGACTTTAATGCAGATTTTATAAATCATTCGTCGGCTACTGATGACAACGGCACAAAAGCTGAGCAGATGTGAGTGTGCATACCTGACTGGCATCCATCTAAAGCCATGGCAGAGATTGTTAAACATGTACTCAGCTGGAAGCCACTATACAAGGGTGTGGAGCTAAATTCATTAGCTCTACAGGGCCTTGCTGATCCAGGGAACAGAAAATTATTACTGGGTTTTAACAGTTTGTAATTAGTTTCCCTACAGAGGTCTTTGTGGCATTCTGACTGCGGCAAAAGCAAACAAAGGAATGTTGAATGACGGTCCCTTATTAACCGACACGCGCTGCTGTGTGTGTGTGTGGCCTACTGAACTATATGCAGACTTGCTGAGTTGCAGTTGTGGTTCCCCTTTTTGTTTTGGGCAGACTAAGCAATGGCATGACCTCCTTTCTTTCCTTTTCACATAGAGTGATGTGATTCTGGTTCATGAGACCGTTTGGGTACAACGGCTTCTGTACTACTTCAAAACCATCCAGGGTGCTGGCCTTTAGTTATGATGCATTCTTGAACCTTATTATGAGACAAGGCATTTACAAGGTTATATGTATTATTGTGTTTTTGTCCAAACACCCACGTATACAAGTGCTGGTCTATGCACTGCTGGAAATACTCAGCACCTTTGCTTCTGGGATTTAGGGCTCATGTGCTTTACCAAAGCCTTTATCAAAATAAACCTGAAGCACAGGCCAGAGACAAACAAATTCTTCATATGTCTGGGATTTTAATGTGGGCGCCTGTCCTCCCAAAATGATAGAGATGGAATCTGGTCAACTTCAGGGAGGCAAACTAACTAAAATATTTTCAATATAAACAGTTCTATTAGTTGTTTTCAAACGTTGTGCCTCGTAATTACTAGGATCAAAATTCTGCACGAGGCACCAAAAATATCTGTGCACTTGGATGGCTCAGATGCAGGAGGTTTGACCCACTTTTAACTCCCACATGTATAATTCCTATCTTCTCCTTGTTTCCCACCTTATTTTAATGAAACCCAGTGAGGGGTGCTAGTCCAGCTCTTTGCAGCTAAATCCTACCATATAACATGGCCCTTGAAGATGTTACCTGATCTCAATAATAGCCTGCAGCAGTGCCATAACATAGTACTTTATGTTTTAAGAACCACAGTGTATCTGATCTGATTTTGTAGGGAGTCGTTTCCTGTGGGGACTATACAAACAGCCCCCGGCCAGCGTGGTTAAGCTTTGAGTGGCCACAGACATTCTTTAAGCCAACTCCCACACTGACCTCCAGAGACAGATGGACACCAAAAAGAACATTTCTAGCTATAAAAAGGGATGTACTAATATGTGACTGTGGGAGCTGGATGAGGTTTAAGGGTGAATTTTGGCAACATCGTCTCAATAACCATGACAATTTAAGGACTGTTTTGGCATTGGTGTCATAAAGGGAGGTTTAAGGTGCAAGGTGCAAGTATTTTTTAAGTGGTGACCTAATTGAAAAGGAATTTCCATCTGAAGACATTTTATCTGGGAAAGAGGGTAAGGAATCTGTGCTGGGGAGACACACAGCATATCTAGATTTAGAAAAGCCTTTGAAATGTAGAGGTAACAATCAAGACAGAGCACAAGTCCAAGTAAGCGCAGAGCTTAAACGGCATTTATGTTTCATTTTCTCCCCATTAGTTGAAAGCGTGTCACAGAACTTCACTTTTTGTAGATACCGTTTGTCAACGCACCGCGACCGGATTGTGTGTGCAGAGGCAGATGTGTGTGTTTGTTTACTCACGCAGAGCGTCCCTCCACATCAAGCTTGGTGGGGATGATGCCCTTCTTGCTGAGGACAGCAGCTACCTTGTCCACTTCCCCACGTTCCACTGCCTTCATCAGCCGGTCGTCATACTTGTTCCAGTCTGTATTCTGCCAATCAAGCCACAGAATCATGAGCCACACGTCATCTTTGACAATATGTGACCAAGTACATAAGGATACCTCTCCTTACTGTTACATGAAGTATCAAAATGTTTTAAGGATCTTTGAGTATGCCAATATATGCAACAGTAAAGAAGAACACAAGTTAATCCAGAATGAGCTGCACTTTCTAAATACGCCTGTGCATTATGAGCAGAAAGCATGGCAACAGGATTCTTTTAAAACGCAAGGACCTTCTTTGCTTTGAAAAGATCATGATCATAACAGTGGTTCAGCCACCTACAATTTCAAAGATGCAATGAACTGAAATTAAATACCCATATTAAACCACACCCTTGCATACACCGTACGTAAAGACCTGCACAATATACTTAAAGCAATTAATGAGCCATCAAATTTCTTACAATTACAATCGCCTCATTTGACCAACGACGTTCAATAAAAAGTGTTCAATAAATTCAAAGTGGATAAAAGTAAAGGAAGCACAAACTGGAAGAAAAAAAATAGGTTTAACAAACTGAAATGACTGACAGTGTGTACCTACAAAGTGCATGGAGGTGCACTTCAGCCAGCGGCTCATCTTGGGTGAGTGGAGCTGGTCCTTGCATCGTGCTACTGAAAAGGTCGCCAGTGTTGCCGTTTACAAAAGTGAAAGCTATTGAAGGAAAAAAAGAAAAAAAAAAGCGTACAAAAATTCCCTAAATCCCTCACTGAACTCAGCCAGCGAGTTCAAAAGCCAAACAGATGAGAAGATGACGGGGTGACGGCTTGTTCTGCAACAGATGTCCTCTTAAAAAAAGGCTCAGCCTCTGGAGGTTTCCTCATTGGAGGAAAATAAGTAAATTTGGCAGGATTTTCTAAGCATTCCTGTGCCGCTCACAGGCTCTACCTGCAAATTCATCACTGCACAGCAGTTTAGTTGATTGTTTAAGGGAGAAGAAGGAGGAGAGAAAGAGGAGGAAGGAATTGGAGGTGGAGAAGCAGAAGGGCCAGCCCTGCCAGCCCTGGGACCTGCCCTGGCTGGCAACTGCAACTCCTCCTCTGGGGTAAGTCAGCTCAGCCTGGCTACTTCTCGACACCACTGAGAGTCTTCAGACTATTCTTGCCTCAATCTACAAACCGTCTCTTTTACTCAGTCTTCTGTTCTGATGGTCCTCCTCTTCTTTTCTGGTCTGTTTTCTTTCTGAAAACGCGGCGAGCTACTCGCTTGTTAAGAGTGCTTCCCCATGTCCCCTCTTCTCCTCTCTGACAGTGGTCTCCAAAGCGTCTTCACCCCACCAAATGGCAAGGTCAGTCAGGCTCAGTGGGGTAAATATGTGAGCTCTCCCTGGTTTAAAATATCACCCCTCCCTGGTAAACAGCAGTGGTGCAGACAGCCCTGCAGACTGGTTACCTCTTTATTTTTTGACCCTCAAACTTTTCTGTAGTGACTGATAGGAAGACAGGGGCTAAGAATACATTCTGCACATTACTGCACGATGAGTAATGGCTTTAGTGTCTATCACCACTGCCAGCATGTAACAAGGCCAGCCAAAAAGACCTTGCTTACATTACCACCCCCCGCCACGCTCCCTGCTTGTCTCCATCTGAAAATATTAATGTCAGAGGGGGATTATGCTTTGCACATTTGAAGTGGTCTTGGCACTGACCCCCACAGGACACTGGTGGGCCAAAGGCTGCTGTTCATCCACGCATCTAAACAGGGTAGAGTGGCTTCATGGCCCCATGATCTGAGCTGCACAGTAGCAAGCCTGGAAGCTCTACCCAATCACACTGGCACTTCACTTTAACCACGATCAACACAGACGACATAACAAATACACCAAAACGTTCCTTTCATTATTTGGTAATGTCACAAGGAAACAACAAGATTGGAAAAAAAACAGTGATGCAGGCATCATAGAAAGAAGCAGTGGAGCAGGCATCTAATGTACACACTGCATCAGCTCCTCGTGGACTCATGTTACTGCCTGCTGCCAGACTGGCGTTAGCAGAGCTGCACTGATATCTCCAAACATGCAAAAAGACCTCCTCCACCTGACATGTCATCTGAAAAAGTAGGTGTCAACTTACGAAAGCTGCTCACTCTAGCATGGAGACAAAGGCGCCAAAATGGCACCTAGCCACCGCATACTGTACATCAGTCACGTAAATATCTCGCAGGGGTGTGCTTGTGTGTGTGTATTTGTTTGGAAACCTGTTTATGTACTAGTTAATAATAGGGCTGTTAGCATGCAAAAGTTGCCGCCGCAGTAGTTGCTCAGTTTCAAGGAGAGCTGGGCGATATTGACACAAACAAATACTATTACTGCTGAATCAAATTAAATGTCTGTTTGAAAATATACCAAAAATACTGTTTACTGGGAGCTCCAAACCAGTATTTGGTCCTAACTACATGTCTGCTACTGTATATGGCAGCTGAGAAAAACACTTTCCCTAAACAGTGGAAAGTTTTCCCTTTCCTCACAGAAGTGAAATTACATGAATACGAATTACATACTGCAGCCTTCAATTACAGGAAAGATTATAAGTATAACACATGACAATATCTAGTTTCATAGTATGACGTCAATGAATCTCCCAGCTTTAGTTTCTAAGTGCTGGAAGGGAATATTGATGAAATAATGCCAAAAAAAAAAAAACTATGTATTTTACTTGTACGTGTGATTTAAATTTACTGAGCTCAGTGCATGTAGGTTAAAAGCTTTTAGCAAAAAAGAGAAAAAAGCCCTGGCAGGTTTTTTTTTTTTTTTTTTTGTTTTTTTTTTTATCATTTTTTAAACTAAATTCGCACATATTGATTTCTCTAAAAACACACTGTGGGGAAAATATGAACAGAACCAGCCACATCAAATCAACAGAGCATCCATGTCTGGCCTGCAACATGCTCAAAGGAAAACAAATCATTGCCCCCAAAAGTCAGCAACAAGAAAAGCATAATTTTAATGAATCTCAAGGAGAATGAGAACAAATCTGCGACACCTTGTGACATCAGTGTTTATAATCACCGCAAAAGTCGATTCTAAACGTTGCGTTTTCATTGTGAGACTGGACTCTCCCGATGTTAACTTGACAGCATCAAGACACACTTTTCAAACCAACATTCAAACGGTCATCTCAAACTTGCCATCATGGTGAAGAAAAGAAAACTTTGGCTCTTTGCTTATTTTATGTAAGCCAATATGGCCCTCTGGAAAAATGTTGCCTACATCTAAATCAAAAACAAAAAACCTTTAAAACATCCCTCTTTTAAAAAAAACATTAGATCTAAACCCCTACACAGCAATAGACATCATATGAGCATGCCATTTTCATTGCACACCAATCACTGCAGATGAAACCAGAAATAAAAAAAGAAAAAATGCAATTAAATCAGGATTAATTGCAGAATATTATTTCACAGATGAGGATATTTTTTCTCCAATAAAACAGTCCAAAGTGTTCGTTACAGGCCTGCAATGACATTCAGCATTTGTGTTATGTATGCAATCATTGCTGTATCTTGTTTTTTCCACCCATAAGCTGCTGCCTCGCCCCTTTGTGCCTCTTTTTTGTCCTGTAAACACATTTGATTTCAGTACTATAGCTGATTTTGTGATTTATTCAAGGGCATTAAGTAGTACTCGACAAAGCCAGGTCTAACATGCTATGCGAGGTACATAAATGATTTTGACATCCAGAAAATTATTGATTGTGTTTGATGAAAAGTGATTGCACAGTTTGCTTGACTACTTGCTTGATTGCTTGATAGATTAGCATGATGAGTAACATGAGATACCTGTTGATGCTGGAACAATAGATCTAGTCAGCCCTCCCTGCATGCAACTAAAAGATACACGTTACCTTAAGTTTCTATTTTAACACAGTGACCTTGAGGACACAACCTCACCTGACATTACATGGGTCGAGCTAGGGCCTATACATGTCCACACACATATTCTTGGGTCTCTGGAAATATTTCAACTTGAGGCTCCTGTCATCTTCAGTTCAGGGTTTCCATCTCTTTCTACAAGCTGTAACTCTTACTAGCGCCTCCGTTTTCCTGCCTGGAATAATGGCTGACTACTATTCTGACATATGACATCACCAGCGGGAAATATCAAGCTGGCCATCTAATAATACCGAGGTCAAGACCAAAACATAAAGCTACATGCCAAGAAGTCAAGTGATACTAGTGTCGATTACCAAACTGCAGTTAACGATGTGGTTTCATGCAATTGTAAAGTGGGAATGATAGCAGGCAAAGGAGACGTCAACGAGCAGACGTTACGTCATGAAATGTCGATATTTGACGACGCCACAACATAAATCTGAAGAGGGACAAAAATAAGGCCTTATTTCAATGGATATATTAATCTTAGGTTAAAGTTTGGGTTTAAAGGACAAAGACTAGGCTTGGTGTGCTCGAGCACCAGCCTTTCCAGGCCTGTCTATACCTACACCTTCTCAGGTGTGGATAATGAAGTCAATGAAGCGCGTACACAGCACTCTGATCATAAAGATGAACATTTCCCAAAAACTAAAGAATGTCATTAAAACAACTTGTGGAATGTCAGGGTCAGTTGAGCATTTGAGTTTTCCCAGATTGTGTCCTGGCTTTCCATTACTGGAGAGGGCGTTTGGTGCTAAGCAACGGCGTCACCGTGGGAGCGCTAGCTACGAGCGAAGCTGTGACGACAGATTCCTCGTTGACAGGTCGGGAGCTGTATTCAAGGAGAGGACAGTGAAAAGGACCTGGCCCCAGAGGCTCCATCACACTCATAAATTACCTAGAGTTTACTGGCAGTTTCCCTGGTTTCTCATACATTTTTTCCCCCCCCATTTCTGAGAGATTGTGATGTTTTGTTCTGGACAGACAATATGATCGCCCTGGCATGTATAAGCTGACAGAGAGTGGAGTACTTTGATTCCAATAGTTCCATATTGGCCCAGAAGACCGTGGAGGGCAGAGATGATGAAGGCTCTCCAGAGCTAGTAATGGCCATTGCATTAAGCAAAGACTTGGTGTAACAGGGATATGGGAAGATTCTTCCTCCACACCCAGAGTACCTGACTCTGTGCGTCTGGCTTTTTAAGGATCAAATTTAGTCTGCTCCTTTTCTAGTGTAATTGAGACCATTCAAAACACAACAGCGCCATCTACACACTCATTATATGATGGTAAATGGTGCATATTTGAGAAATGCTTTGAAGCCAGAGCCATTACCTCCTTTCAATACTCTTTTAGGGATGCATTATGCTTCCGACAGCATATATTGGATGATGAGAAAGCATTTTCCATCATTAAGTACGATCATGCTGCAATTTCAATTTGGAGAATGTGCGGTTTTGTAAACATCCACTGATAAAGAGGTTTATGAAGGTCCACCTGATCAGAACTACACAGACCTGCGTGACCTGTGTGGAAAAACAAGTACAATCTGCAGTGCCAATGTGTCGTTTTCTCATTGTTTACATCGTTTTAATAATTGATATAGATTGGACACAGCTGAGAATAAATGTGAACACAAATAAGAGCAAACGTGTAGAGAGGTCGTCTTTTCGTAATACATGAAATTCAATGCTTTAACCTGCGCGCTTTCCCCGAGTATCCAGCTTAATATACTGTACATATAATGGGAAGACAACTCAGAAAAAAAGGCTGGCCAACAACAGAGATAAACCTGATGTGGCATGTAAACAAAGGCGTCTGGTTCCAATGATGCACCTCGCCCATGTTTAAAGGCTAAAGCATTTAAGCAGAGTAGCCAGCTGTTTGTGTCCGGGGTCCCTTCTCACAGCAGGAGGGCCCCGACTCGCCAGCGCCTGTCTCACTGGGTGGTGGAGGCTATAATTCTGGCTTATTAGAGTCGTGGACTGCAGCCTTTGAAAGCCTGCAGGCTCATTCCACCAGGCGTGTGGCCACCTCGCGGGTCGCGTTCAGGGGTATTTCTGTTGGTGACATCTGTGCTGCAGCTAGTTGGGCATGCCCACACATCGTCATTCAATTTCACCACCAGGACTTGACGACTCCGTCAATGGCGCATTCAATACTGAGTAATACTGAGCATCAATGCGGGTTCAGTTTGCGTACTGTATACGACAATTATTCCTAAGTCACCGTTCTAAAAGTGCACAAGACATTTTCAGAACTACCTTGGTGCTACAAGTCTTTCGTGTAGTAAAACCAAAAAGTCCTACAGGAGCCTTATGGTGCATTTTCTTACCAAAGACCCAATGTCTAGTTAGACTGTGTATTTCCCAGAGGCGCACACAACTGAAACTATAGCTCTTGGATTGCATGATGTGTTGGCCAGCTGGGACTGGCATGAAGAGCAACAAGTGCCTATTACCACGGATAATTGCACCAGTGTTGTGAAGGCCGACAAACTCAACAATCGGGTCAGGCTGCATCTTGCTATTGTTAAGTGTTAAAATGACAGGATAATAAAACTGATATTGTGTTACTTAGCCTGCAAGAATAATAATTTTGTCTGCTTCTGCAGTCAAATGCCATTCAAATACAGACACTGAGCATCACTACAGTAAGTGGAAGAAATAGCCTAAGATGGTCTTGTTTGCTTATGTCTGTCATTCAGGCATCAATGCAGACCTGAGACTTTGAGACCAAGATTAATTGTAAAAATTTTAGTAGCTGCCTTTCATAGGCTTCGATGTTTCATGCAACCTAGCTGTTGGTATTTGTTCACTGTCAGTTTTTCAATAAAACCATGTTATTGGAGAGTGAATAATGCATTTCATGTGCATAGGGTACTCACTGTCTGGGGTCTATGTTAGCAGCGCAAGCCTAAAGAATGAAAGACAACTGTGTATTTCAATATTTGTTTGT
The DNA here is from genome assembly GCA_901007715.1 of Dactylopterus volitans. Taxonomy (NCBI): domain Eukaryota; kingdom Metazoa; phylum Chordata; class Actinopteri; order Syngnathiformes; family Dactylopteridae; genus Dactylopterus; species Dactylopterus volitans. The sequence continues at coordinate 10,670 of CAAKHG010041052.1, read as the reverse complement.
TGGGTGACATTTTCCCTGTATCGTGCAGCCCTTTTACAAGCGATACAAATAGTGAGAATGTTCAGATGACACCTAAATACAAAGTCTTTACGTAGTAAGGACACCTATCACCTGTTCATAATTACAGTCTATGAGAGACATTTGTGATACTGATATAGTCACATGCACTTTGAATATCTCAGTGACAGGCTGATATATTGGCGAAATATAACTTGGCAGTGAAAAGCCAAAACTCTAGCTGCATCAGCGTTAATGAGAGTCATCAGATCGCTTACCACTAACTGTGCCATGAAAAATCTCTAAAATCTCTTGGGTAACAGCTGTTACCCAAGAGGGCCAAAGTGGTCAGCAATTAAAAAAAAATAAAACGAAAGACTCTTGACAATTTAAAAAAAAAAAAAAAAATGTTGTTGTTTCTTGAGTTTAACATTCCTAAAATAACTGCTGTGTTGTTAGGCAGCCAATAATAAGAACCATGTTTGACCTTAAATACACACTTGCAACTGTATTCTTCAGCCACCTTCTAATAACCAGCAGGTACTATAGTTTTGCACCCTCAGCTGTCCCTCACCTCCTCCTCATCCTCTATTATCTATGAGAAGCACAGATATAGTGCATGGAGCTGTGAGCTGTGCTACCGTCTGGGCAGGCTGAGTGCATGTTAGACTCCTCACGGGCACAGACACAGCGAGAGCGGGCAAAGAGAGAATGAGCTGGAATATGTGGAAAGCGTTATGGTGAGCGAGTGATAAAATGCAGCCTGTTTGCATTCAGTCTATCGTTTTGCAAGCAGTAAAGTAGATGCGTCAAAGACCCTGATGGACGCAGCCAACCCACCGCTGACGGTTCAGGCCAGGTGTCCAGAGGGAAGAGGCACTCTGCTTTTGGTATGTACACGAGGCATCTGCTGGTATCTGCTAAACACAGGACCTCTCTCGCTGGGCAGAATGTGGTTTGGAAGCATGGGGCCTTACAGACAGAAATGCCCTCTGGTGGTGAACCGGAATATGGCTGCACCCGCGCCAAAAAAAACAAAAAGCCTGAAACCTGGTACACACAGCACAAAATATGAACATCTGACTTTTTCTCAAACCAGCACCTTTTTCTGGTGAGGGATGCTGCAAGCTATGGAACCAACTTCCCTCTCTTTAAGAGAAACACAAACAGATATAAATGTACTTACTCCCTTTTTTGTAAACATCTTCACAATTAACTCCACAAACAATTTAACCCCGCCATTTATAAACGGTTGGATTTGCCACTGGTCCCTGTAAACACTCAACAATTTTGAGTGTTTACCATATTTTATTCTCAACATATTTGAGAATAAAATATGGTATATTTGATCATAAATACGATGCAGAAAGGATGCAACAATTATTACATTAATCAATTTGCTGTCAACTATCAAATGAATTGCTAACTATTTTGATAATCATTTAATCGGTCAAAAGTCCATATTCTCTGATTTCAGCTTCCTACATGTGCATATTCTCTGGTTTATTTACTTCTAAATGACAAAAAACTAAATACCTTTTGCTTTTGGACAAAACAAGACATTGGAGGGTGTTATCTTGAGCTCTGACCAACATTTTTTCATCACTTTCTAACATTTTATCAGAGGTTTGCAGAGGTCAGGAAAAGGGCCAATCATTGGGCCTTAGAGCGGATCGATACTGGGGAGAGTAAAATATCACAATGTTTTTCATTCTGTCGTCATATTACAGTATTTGCACCAGTCTGTTAACAAAACAGCTCGCGAGTAAAACAAAACCCCTGTATTTTTGGGGGCAGCGTGGCTCAAATGGTGGAGTGGCCGTCTCGGAATCGGAAGGTTACAGGTTCGATCCTCATCTCCGGCAAAGAGATCCGAACCCGACTGCCCCTGGTGGGCAGGTTGGCGCCTTGCAAGGCAGCCTAGAAAAGCGCTATATAAACACAAGTCCATTTTTTTCTTTGAGATAACCTACTTGTTAAGCCAACAAATCCAAAAGGGATACTGCTCTGTCCATCTGCTGGGTCACACCGTTATTAGATGACTTATGACCCAGAGGGCAAAGCTGTCCTGGCTATTTCCTTCTACTTCCGACACCCACAGCCAGGACGGAGGATCAGCTTTCCCGTTGCCCAAAGCATGTGAACTTTGCCCCCGTCGGTGAAGACAGTCTCCAGAGGATCATAAAAAACAATAAAAGGTCACAATAGTAGTTTGTGAAAGACCATCATTCATGGGAGATGTGTCAACATCACGCAGTTGTAGATAAAATACCCGTCTATTGTTGAACACAACTTCTTTTGTCATGATAGTACTAGTTCTACTGCCTGTATTCCAAATGGATTTTTGGGACTATACATCTAATGTGCTTCTATACTTGAAAAAGGTGTGATGTGTAAGCATTGGCCAACTGTCAAATCCATTCAGTCTCAAAATAACATTACGAATAAGGGCCCACATATCAACATTTTTCAGTTGATCCATGTACAAACCACCTTTACGGTCATTAATCATGAACATAAAGCTAACTATTAACTAACTTCAGACAAGAATAAGCAGGATTAGACCAAACAGCGGAAGCTTTGAGTGCCAGTCAAGACTAATGTGGAACGCCCGTTTTGAAGAGAAAGCAGTTAAATTCAAAACACATTACTGAACCAACATTTTCAACCGAACTGGGATTAATCCACCCACTTTACACAATTACTTCATGCACTTTCCACTTCCCGAAATTCCCACTTCCCTGAAAAGGGTAGGAATTTTGACTCAATTTGATTATAAAAGCAATTCATGTGATGACGGATCCATCCTATTGCTTATCTATTAGGTTGAAAAGAGCCTATTCCCCGTAAAACGTCAACAGTGTAGCCGACACGTTTTAACAGAAATTTCTGAAATAACAACGTGCCCCAGCTAGGGAATTAAAAACAAGCATGGATATTAACTTTGGCAGTAGATTGTTGCTGGTATGGTTGATATTATTCCAGCTGGGCTGATGGTGTGGACATAAAGGAGATGAACAGGGCAGCCAGAAAGCTTTGGAGGCCACAAAATGATAATAAGGATAACACAATGCTGACGACAGTACTCCGAGATTTCAGTAAAATCTCTTAAAGTACATTATCAGCGCAATAAGCTGATCTCTGTGCATGCTTTAGATAGTTAATACACAGGCGGAGAGAAAGAGAGACAAAGCTAGAGACTGATGCTTGGTGTGAATATACTGTATAGTGCGAGTGGATAAACTGCACCTGCTATATAAAACTTTATTATTAGTCGTTTATTTCGAACACATAGAAGAAAAGGATGAAATAAAGAGAGAATTATGAACGAAAAGTACTTAAAAAGGACATACATACGAACCAAAAGAAAAAAAAAATAATTATATCCAATACATGTAAACATTACACTGAGAATAAATAATATGTCTAAAAAGGAGCAGGAAGAAGAATGAGACCCATTTACTGCTACCTCCTTCCCTATATTAATCACACATACCGATATGAGTCCCTATTCATCGTGTGCATACACTCATGCATACATGCCATACATATACTGTATATACTGTACATATCTCCACGTACATGTACACAGACACACACGCACCATATAAACAGAGGCAAACATAAAAAAAACCTGTTACAAGTGAAAAAAAAAGAAATATGTGAATAAACAATAAAAACCTGCTGACTATTAAACAGCCTCCTCACTCCTTTATAAGGTGAACACTATTTCCTTTTTTTTTTTAATTTGTTTTATGGTTCTACACTTTTTAACTCCACACTTAAACTGTTTCACAGTCTTAGTCCTATGACAGAAACACAAAAACCTTGCTTTGTGGTGTGCACCCTTGAAGTTTTGAAACAGATAGAGTGTACTTATTCTTGAAACAGTGGTAATTTGTTTCAAGGCCGTTAAGAATAATGAACTGTTAAGAATAATGAAGCCCGTCATTCGGATCCCACTTCAAGAAAATAATGAGGTAATATGCGAGGAAACACAGCACGAGTCTCGTCTTCCATGCCTCTATTTGGTTAAATCAAGGAACTTTCTGGGCAAGCTGGGACAAACACTGAGGACGACGCCCATTTGGCCACCAGCATTTACAAGTAATCACACTCACTGACAAGGAATGTGACTGGAGGCTTGGTCAAAAGCACTGGGATTAAGAAATTATATACATATATACGCACCCATATCCAAAAAACATGTCATAGTAAACATGTCAAGTACAAAAGGTCAAAACGCCTCTGTAAAAACGCATTAGCATTTGCGCAGGTTATGTAACACTATGTTCCAAGATGCAAAAAGGAAGAACTTATCACAGTTACATGTTCTGAAACTCCTCATAATACAAACGAATTGCAAACACAACAGCAAACAAATGAATGAAAATTCTT
>CAAKHG010041029.1:40027-58416 GCA_901007715.1 Dactylopterus volitans | reverse complement strand
GGTGGGGGGGGGTGGGGGGGGGGGGGGGGGGGGGGGGGGGGGGGGCGGGGCGCAAATGGAGGCTGAAATTACACGACACTTCACTCGGCTGCCTCGCTCACGCGGCTCCATTTCACTGCAGGTGATGTGTAAATTTGGTGCAGAAGCGAGAGAAGCATGTGATCGTCCCTACTTTTCTAAAGTTACGGCGGCGCGGTTGACAGCCAAAGAGGTTCTACAAAGCACTCCGCTGATAACTCTAAGCTCTCTTTATAAAGCCACTTTTGTGTTAAATGAGTTATAAATTCACAGTGCTTCATCAGGTATCGCACATAACGACAGAATGATGGATATTTGGATGGAGAACTCAAAGTATCACCCCTCACAATGAAATTTCCTCTTTTATAGTCAGCAGATACGTGACCGTACGTCGGTGTAAATTGTTCCGTAATGGCATGATAATGACTTAATTTCCCAGTTGTAAGGCAACACAGCTAATGCCTTTGCTTTGTATTTCACAGCCTCGGGCCTTTCGATGCTCTCCTGAAGTTATGGCTGCGACTTAAATCGCATGATTGATGTGAGAAGTAGAGCTTGAAGGTTTTAGCAAGTTAAAGTGCCCCTGAGTCAAAATCAACCAGGAGTTTAAAGCCGCTGACAGTCTCGCTCTCTCCATTTATCACCTCCTGACAGCAACCTGTTTCGTTTCACCGCAAGGTCAGCAGTGGAAGGGCATGTGGCGAGCCAGAAAATGTTTTTTTTTTTTTTTTTTTTGGGTTACCATTCCGAGATGCGCCATGGCGTTTCCTTTTCTCATAATTAAGAGTGGTTTTGTCTCGAGTGGAGGCAGGGTGTCACCAACGGCGGCAGTAATTGATTTGAGCACACTCAGAAGTTTCAAGTGCAGCAGGACGCTTACATTGCGATACCAAGCCCTTTTACTGACCGACTGATTTCATTACTTCTGAGAGGAATGTCACATGAATGAAATTTATGCTTGCAAAAAGAGGGAAGGAGGCTTTTCGTCTTGACTTTTAAGTGCACACCTTTCAAGGAAATATTGGTTACTTTTCCCAAATCAAAGACAGATTGTTTTCTAACGGACATGTTTTTGTTTCTCAGGGTAGAATATGGAAATATGATGTGGCAAAGTTCCTCGAGGCCATTTCTGAACATTCACATAAGCCCTCTTTTTCCATCTCTCCCTAGGTAAACAGCAGGATGGTGTCTGGGGAGGCAGGAGGGCACAGCTACTTGGTGGCGTGCTGGCAGCCCATCCTGATCCTCATGATGGGCACCGTCCTCTCTGGCTCAACCACCGGATGCCCCTCCCGATGCGAGTGCAACGCTCAGGAGCGCTCGGTCGTCTGTCACCGCCGAAGGATGGCTACCCTACCCGAGGGCATCCCCACTGAAACGAGGCTTCTGGACCTCAGCAAGAACCGTCTGAAGACTCTGGGGCCTGAGGAGTTCATTAACTACCCTCAGCTGGAGGAGCTCCAGCTTAACGAAAACATCATTTCCTCCATTGAGTCTGGGGCTTTTGGCAACCTTATGAATCTACGAACTCTAGGGTTGCGCAACAACCAGCTGAAGCTCATTCAGCTGGGGGTGTTCACGGGCCTGACCAACCTCACCCAGCTGGATATAAGTGAGAACAAAATTGTCATTCTGCTCGACTACATGTTCCAGGAGCTGTACAACCTGAGGGCCCTGGAAGTTGGTGACAACGACCTTGTATTCATTTCACCACGATCGTTTAATGGCCTCGGCAATCTTGAAAGCCTCAACATCGAGGGATACAATCTGGCTTTAGTGCCCACTGATGCCCTAAGCCATTTGCACAACTTGTTGTCACTTCGATTACGTTATTTCAACGTCACTGTCATAAGGGATTACTCCTTTAAGAGGCTGTATAGGCTCAGAGAGCTGGAGATTTCTCACATGCCTGCCCTGGATACCATGACCCCAAAATGCTTGTTTGGCCTCAACCTGACATCATTATCAATCACAAACTGCAACCTTACGGCCATTCCCTACCAGGCCATCGGCCACCTAAGATATCTTCGGTTTCTGAACTTGTCTTTTAATCCCATTCACACCGTCGAGGGGAACCAACTGTTCAATCTACAGAAACTCCAGGCTTTTCATCTAGCTGGTGGGAGATTAGCTGCCATCGAGCCCTACTCTTTCAGAGGACTCAATCACCTCCATGTTCTCAACGTATCCGGCAACAGCTTGAGCACCTTGGAGGAGTCTGCCTTCCACTCAGTGGGGAATCTGGAGACCCTGGCTTTGTATGACAACCCGTTGGCCTGCGATTGTCGTTTGCTCTGGGTTTTCCGCCGCAGGTGGAGGCTCAACTTTAAGCGGCAGCAGCCAATGTGTGCCTCACCTCAACTGGTGCAAGGAAAGGAGTTCAAGGACTTCCCAGACGTCCTTCCTTCCAACTACTTCATCTGCCAGAAATCAAAGATTGTAGACAACAAGGCTCAGGAAAGCCATGTGGATGAAGGCACCACGGTTCATTTTGCTTGCCAAGCTGAGGGCGATCCAGTCCCCATCATAAAGTGGCTTTCTCCCAAGAAAGATTACATAACAACCAAAACTGTGGGATCAAGGCTTTCTGTGTCTTATGATGGCACTCTGGAGGTGCGTTACGCCCAAATCCAAGACAACGGCACCTATTTGTGCATCGCAAGCAATGCAGCAGGCAATGACACCAAGGCTGCTCACCTTTTTGTGCATAGCTACTCCCCGAACTGGCCCCATCAACCCAACAAGACATTTGCCTTCATTTCCAACCAACCCAGTGATGAGATCGCCAACGTGACCCGGACCACAGTCACATTTCCGTTCGATGTAAAGACACTCATCATTGCAACTACCATGGGATTTATTTCCTTCCTCGGAGTTGTCCTCTTCTGTCTTGTAATTCTGTTCCTTTGGAGTAGAGGGAAAGACAATACTAAGACAAGCATAGAGGTTGAGTACGTGCCCCGGAAAGAGGAATCAGAGGAGGCCAGTCCAACTGAGCCACCCATACAATTCAACATGAAAATCATGTGAACCTCAGAAGGCAGACTCCAGTCCGGATGCATACCTTGCTTCAAATATGTACTCAGTTTATGAGCAGCAGAAATAGCAGAGCAGAAAATGCATCTTGGCAATACACCCTAGACTTTTTTACTCCAGGGATTCAATCTTCAAAAGAAAATGTTGAATTTCAAATTTCTGTAAATGTGTAATGGCAATACTCATTCAGTATGTCGACATGCATATGATTACTGTATGTAACCAAATTAAGGCAATAGTTGGAGAAAAGCACAGGTCACGTTAGAGAGATTCCCCAAGAAATTATGCCTACGCGATAGGTGGATCGCAATCGAGCAAGATATGGTTGCGCCCATGCGGGAATGTTGTTTTTTTACAAGCTCAAAACAAATGGAAGAAACTTAAGGATGTCGCTGCCGCTCACTGGCTGTGATGGATTTACCAAAGCACAATAATCCACGATTAGAACCCAAGTCCTGCTGAAGCTAGCAGACTGCAGAATGTGCCATTTTTTTGTTCCATCACAGGCAGATGGAATGAAAAGGAGAAAAAAGACCCCAAAACATACAGGTAATAATGTTGCCACAAGTTGAGGCAAAGGCCATATTATTTAGGGAATGCAGGAGTCTGTAATATTTTGAGAGTTGTAAAATGACCCGATAATGTAACATAAGTTTAAACAAATAATTCACAATGCTGGTGATCTTGAGACGGACAAGTCCGTGCATCTCGGTGCCTCCCAGATGTCACGAAGAAGTGGCCTATTTTAACTACTTTCAACCATTTTCTAATCGATACATCCTCAATGAATAATTTGCTGCATTTTCATTTTGCGTTTGTTTGACAATCATCAGTAGTAATGTGTGTCCTTCTTGTTCTTTGTTACCATCCGAGTTTAAGTGTCCTAGACCAGTGTTCCCCAATCCTGGTCCCCGAGGCCCCTCCTCCCACCCACCCTTTGTGATTTAGTTGTCTCCCTGCTACAGCACATCTGATTGGATGACAGACTTCAGAGTTTGCTGATGTGTTGGTGTGTTTTGTGCCATGAAATAGCTTAATAATAAAAATAAAAAAGCTATTTATTTAATGAAGACACAATAATTATACAATCACACAATTACACAACACTACGACAGATGTTAATTCCTCATCATCTTTAATATGGTACTGCTGCTCAGCAGACCCACATTGGATGGCATTACCACCCAGTGCTGGTGGTAGTACTATTGGCTGTACTCAAGCGCATCAAGGGATCGGCTTCAAATCAGTCTCCTTTCCTCAGCAGAAAGAAAAAAAAAAAATTCCATTCTATCGACATTCAAATATATGATGCACCGAATCACATCTTGAACGAATTGAAGCCGTGCAAAAGTTTGGCAGGTATGTGGCTGGATCAATGTGCTGCTGCAGATACTGTAGGTGGCTCATTGGCGTGCGTTATAATATGATAGGATCTTTATAAGGCTTCATTCTTCATGAGCAACACAAACCCAGTTTTCTATAGCCAGGGACTGAGTCACACTCTCTACGTGGTGGAATGCTTGGAAGGGTACTATAATGTAGGGCTGGTGGCCTTGCCAAGACACAGCAGGTGTGTTCTGCTTCTGCACGATATTGCAACGCAGATACGGCAAATGCAACCCGACAGCGACTCTAACTTCTTTGACGTGTCAACAGATCACCTTGGTTAAATTGCGTTAGGACGTAGGGGCCTATACCTCAGCAGAGAAATTGTAATGGCAGTTTTTTTTTTCGTTTGTTTGTTTATTTATTTTTTGCTCCATTTGTTGCCCTTAAGTGGCATTTCCCTTTAAGTCTTTTTTTCTGTTCCCTTCTGTGTGTGTGTCTGGCTCGCAGCATTAAAGTCTGCTGCCCGTACATAGATTCACTGGGGCGTCTCAATGCTAATTGCAAACATAGGCATCCGATATAAAACACAATTCATACAGCAAGCACATGTGGGCTTTCCACAGTCCGTAATGCACACGTACGATTTTCTATTTTTCCTCTTGCAGTTTTGTGGAAGAACACGTACAGTACGAGAGAATAACAGGGAAATATTCATGCTCGAGGGCCAGCGTCTAAGAGTCAAAAAGTAGCATCAGCACTCAGGCACAGACAATGAATTTTGTAAATTGGATTATGCTTATCCTGATTCAAATTGCATTGAGTTTAATAATAACCGTAATTGGAACATTTCCTTAATCTGGTTACAGTCAAATTAACGGAGTGCATGTTAACACACTGAATAAGAAAAATATGAACGTCCAACAGTATGTGCTCCTTTCTACCAACAAAGGAACTTTGCCATTAAATGTATTGACATGTTTAGCTATACATATTTTTGTCTGTATTTTATTCCCTCCTTGTACATTGCACAGTAGTGACGCTTCTCATGGCTGTGAGTTTTGCGCATATTACAATCTTAAGAGCAGATTAAGTATTCAGAAAACATATTTTTTGATGTAACCAAACCAAATCAGAAACTAGTGGGATTGCACAGAGTTTATGAACCTCGTCAAATTAACAGCTTGAGACAAAGTTTCCTCGTTTAACCATTTGGTCGCTCAAAGAGCATGAACACCGTTCCAAGTCCTGGGGTTACATCGTCACCGGCACATCTGTGGTGGCGTTATTAATTTGTTGCCTTAAGTAACCAATTTTCCAGCTATGAGCTGAGCAATACACAATATTAACGAGTAAAAGGGAGTTTTAAGCCTCATAAGGACTTGTTGTCCAATTGATTTTACAGTCAAGGTCTGCTCTGAAGATAATGTGTTTATCAACTCTAAAAATACTTGTTTTAAAGTGATGGCAGATGGTAATTCTATTAAATAATAAACATTTTATACTTCGGGTGTTTTTTCTTTTTTATTCTGATCTACTGTTACCGCGAATGGTAAAGAGGAGAACTGACCACTTTATTATTAGGCACACCTGTTCAATTGTTAGTTCATACAAATATCTCATCAACCAATCGCGTGGCAGCAAATCAATGCAGGCAGACATGCAGACATAGCCAGGACAATTGTTGTGGGTCTGAGTGTTTCAGCAAGATCTACTGGGGGTTTAAAACATCTATCTCTAGGGTCTACACAGGATGGTCCCACAAAGAGAAGCTATCCAGTGATGGTCAACTATGTGGGAGAAGATGCCTTGTTGATGCCAGAGGTCAGAGGAGAACGGCCAGACTTGCTCCAGCTGATAGACAACGGTGAATCAATGAACCCTCTTTACAACCGAGGTCTGCAGGAGAACATCTCTGAACCCAACAACACCGCCAACCTTGAAGCAGACAATGCTGCAGCAACAAAGGCCTTTTATTAGGGACAGTTTTGCTATCAAGTGGTCAGCGATTGGACATCTGCTCAAATATTTCACATCAGTTCCTGTGCGCCATTAAAAAGCAGACTACTGCACTATTCATCCGCTATAATCGTCTCTTTGAACTTAACAGTGAGCCTGGTCCTTTAATTATCTTCACAACTTCCTGATGGGATGCCACCAAGACCGGTAATTGTTTTGTCCTCTCCTACTGCAGCCTCTCCAGAAACATGACAGCGATGTGGGATGTGCTCCAGTAGCTGCTCAGGGGGTGTGTGAGAGAGACTCGCAGTTTACAGGCGAACAGCAGCCAAACCTTGCAGAGCAAACTTGTCACTGAAATTTTAAAACCGATTCTTAAATGAAAATTGTGGCGAGATGGAAAAAAAAAATAATGCTGAAAAGAGACACAGACAAATTGCTTATAAGAGATTTACAAAACTGGAGACGAGCCACGTCATGTTGAGGACAAACACCAATTTGAAAAAAAATACATAAATAATAAAAGAAAAAAAAAACGTCTGCAAATTAGATTAAGCAATGCCCCAGTTTTATATCTGAGTCACAATGATCTGGATTAATTGAGACCAATTGCGTGTACAGTTTTGGGGCTTCAATCCAAGCCCTCTCTGAATATTTTCTGGCCATCGAGAGCAGCTAGAGTTACGAGGAAGGAATATGTGAAATATTTTCACCGTAGTTTATAGGAGAGGAGATTAATTTTAATAGCATTGCCAAGAAATACAATGTTACCCGACAGGAGAATACTAAAGGCACCTCACAAGTAAATGATTAAGCAGGAGAGGTATGCATGCCTGAGGACCGAATATTTTCTGTGACAGGTGAGGTGGGAGCTACACTACATCTAGCTGTTCAGCAAAACCCTGAATCTAAACCTCAAAACACCAGAACAAAGTTTCAGAATCTAATCTTTTGATCTGTCTGATTAATCTTTTAATCTCTTCGACCTTTATGGACAAGTTTACAGCGGAATCTCCATACGTCCCAACGCGTTTGCATGAGCCAGATAAGAAATCCAATTTGCACCTGGTCATGCTCGGCGTACCTCGGTGGGCGCCGACGCGCTCCGATCCAGCGGCTGATAGACGCAATCTACCTCAACATGTCAATTAAAAAAATAAATAACTGGACTGGTTGGACGAGGGGGGCGGGGGAGCGGGCGGGGGGGTGTTAGGGTTATTGTGTGGCAGTTGTGCGCTTACACGGGGATGGTTGAGTGGTTTCACTGCTTCGTGATGAGATAAGTGCCACGCGCAACATATCCACAACCATTTCCAATCGCTACAGGGATGTTCGCCACGGTTCGGCATGACAAACAGCCTCCCGTCTGACGGTTTCGCCATGTCGACGGTGTGATGCCGGCTTCTCCCACCTGTGGCCTACCGAGCCCTCACCAGCAAACGCGGTGACTCGCATCAACTGACGAAGGAGCTATTCACTTCCAATCGCTAATTTTTGCATTTATGCTTGAGATATTCAGCATAGCCGAATCATTCGACCCGAATGCATCAAGCGGTGAAATATATAAATGGCAAAAAAGATAAACACTAGCCCCTCCTTTGGTACCACTCTTGATGCAGGGTCTTGCTCCTACTCTCTGGTGCGAGTGTGGAACCACGCGAAAGTAATCAGACACTCACAGAAAATCATCCCTGAACAAATATTAACCATTTTTTCTCATTGCGTACAGGTCTATACTACATCATATACTCATATTTCTGCATTGTGCATATGAGTATATATATGATTGTCAAGGACAAGAGGAAGCACCGTCAGCCATTGCGTTCTGTCATTTTAACTGCTGATGGTGGATTTTCTTCCGCAGAATTATGTCAAATATCAAAGCAAAACGACGGCTGTAATTGGAATTCCTCCGAGACACAATAGTTTCCACGCAAAGATTTCTTGTGTGTGTGTGTGTGTGTGTGTGTGTGTGTGTGTGTGTGTGTGTGTGTGTGTGTGTGTGTGTGTGTGTGTGTGTGTGTGTGTGAAGCACCAGTGTAGAGCGATGATTGATGGTACCTGCGATTAGAACAAAAGCTTTGCCCGTGTCGGATTTTTATTTTTTTTTTCTCTGTCTAGAAGAACGCCGCGACCTTGACAACTTTTTGTCTTGTTTGAAACAGAGAAAGGGGAACAAGGATTCTCACGTCCACATTTAGACACAGGCGGCGCATCGCCAGACAATAAGCGTCAAAAGTAACCTGTCTGACGAGCATCCGACCTCGCCGCGTGTCGCTTGCACGCCGCCACTCCCTCGCTTATCCTCGTGGCGTCGGATTAGAGGATTTGATCATCGACTGGCTCTGCGGCTGCGGCAGTAAATGCAAACCGCAGTCTGTCCGACGGATTGATTATATCGGGCATGAATTGCAACCTCGGTTTCGACGATGAAAGAATGATTGAGCCCGAATTCCGGTGCTGGAGGAATTAATTACTGGACCACATAAGCTGATGAACGATGCTTGGCAGAGATAAATAAGCGCCGACGGTACCTGTGCAGGAGTGAGTACAGAATGTAATCTGAGGAGGGTTTACAGGCGTCACGCTGAGGAACCCCGTGTCCTCACCGGCAGACGTAAACAGCCACGCTTCCCAGGACAACCAATGAAACGTGTCAAAAACCACAGTCCATTACACTGGAGTCGATATTTCAATCGTTAACTTGTCATAGTTTATGCCCTGTGGAAGTTAATGCCATAGCATCTCATGTCGAATGCATACAGCCATTTGCAATTTTACCATTTGCGGTTGAATCGTTTTTCATGACAATGGAAAGAAAGTTATACCGATGAGCCACAACATTACGACCACTGCATGTTTACCATAGAATATAATGCAGTGGCCCTGCAATAAATTCTCCCCTCAGGAGTTTAAATGTTGAATTTTGATTGAATCTATATGAGAGAGTTGTTGACATATTTTAGGGTGGCAAAAGCCCCGTTTCCACCAAGCAGTTTGGTACGGTACACGTTAGAACAGTCAACCGGCCAGCAGCCTCTCTGAGACCAGATCTCGTTCCTCACTGCTCCGTCCATCTCCTGCTGTATTGCCTCCCTCACTCTGCATAATGCGCTGCCATTTTTCACAGAAAAAAAAACAAAAAACGAAGGGTCTGGAATCTTCACTCATGAAATCGATGATATATTTAAACACTGCAACGTCTCAATCTGTGCGGCCAATCAGTGAGTCCAGCGTGTCGAGCTCCACGCGGGGGATCAGCGTGCAGGGTAGCGCCAACGGAGGAGTTACCAGAATCACAGCTTTTGTCAGTGAAGACGCCAAAAAATCCGTACCGAACTGTACCAAACCAAACTGCTTGGTGGAAACGGGGCTACAGTTTTAGGGACAACTATCACGATAACCCAGGACAGTTCAACAGCATCACAAATTACAGTCCCAATAACAATCTTTCAAATACTTCAACGCCTTTCTCAAACAGAATCAATCAAAATTCCTCCTGAAGGGAAACAGGCAACGGTTTTAATGTTATGGCTGATTGGCAACTATTGCAGTTTCTTTCGGGTTAGTTGTGCAGTGGTTGCTCCTAAGTTTGATGTTCCGACAAAAAAAAAAAAATATAGATATATATATATATATATATATATATATATATATCATGCACATGCTGTTTGAACAGCAACCATTTCCACCAGGCTGAACTTACAAAAAGGTGTCCAGATAAGCATGCAACCTCATCTTTGAACATGAAACACTGAGTTCAGTCGAAGTATATTTCCACTCATCCAAGCAGCCTTTGCGTTTCGCCTGGCGGTTTACATCAGGGGGGGAAAAAAAAAAAACACATAATTTGGTACTTCGCTATCTGTGCGAGTACAGTTCCGTCTTCTTGTGTTACTTTTTCAGATACGCTTTTCTCGGAAAAGGTGAGAAATGGTGCACTCTTGGCATTTTGGCTTGTGGAAACAAACCAACACCAAAACCGTTTCAAAGCCAAAGAACTTCCCGAGAGCAAAAATACACCAGATTGCAGGAAGCCGGAGGGTAAAAACTGAGATGTGAGAGAAGCGGAGCGTGTGGGCATTTGAGGTCGGGCTGTGCGTGGACTCATCTGTTATGACGTGGCGATGGTCATGTCTGGTTACTCTGCTGTCACACCTCTCGCTGGATAAGTAAGATTTGTCGATGAGCCGCGGTCGGCTGCTAAGACGTGCATCTATTCAGCGGCTGTAATGTGGTTTACGGTTAGTGCAACATGAAAAATGAATCCCCATTTGACAGGAACAATCTTGTACAACACCACCACTTCCGCTGCTGCCTTCTAATGTTTATCAAAAAGGCGCCATTTCTCCGCATTTACCGCCTGCCATCGTGAGGCATTTGAAAATAATTATTGTTTATCAGAGAGATAAGAAGCCTGGCTGTCCGTCATCTTTTAATTATCTTTAGCTTTACTTTTTTACTCAGCAAACAACTTGACATGAACCAGACGTTTTGATAAAGAATCAAAACACGCAAGTTCCATTAGAAGATCCTCATTCCCTCATTACTCTTTCCAAACAAACAAGTGGGTATAAGCTTCCAAGTGAACTTAGTTTCACTTAAAAAAAAAAAAAAAAGCCTTAACTGTTAGTTATTCAAATGGTTTCAAAGAGGCAGAGTGGAGCACCGACGCCAGTGTTTGAGGATGCTACCAGGTCTGCTGCTCTTCTAAAATGTTTGTTAATGCTAATTACATATGAGGAGTGAACAGGCTCCCCATAGATCAGAAAATACAGACATAAATATGTATATATTTGATATACGGTGTGCACCAAGTTGCATGCTACACCCGAGGACCAAACAAAACTAATTACCATTCAAAACCAATAGGTTGTGGGGCTTATAAGCGTGTCTGACTTAAGGCACTGATATTTCACTTTTCCCCATTTTTCCAAACTGTCTTTTTTTTAAATCACTTACTGGTTGCTCAAGTAAACAGAATTAATTATCTTGTTTTATGTTAACAAATTTGTATTCACTTTCTCCATTACAAAACTATGGGCGCAGTGAGAAATCTCTAAGGCGAAACCTGCAATTCTGTTCTGCTCCTCTAATGCTGGCACGCCGAACATTTGCCACGAGACACTTGAATGAATCATGAATTGATTTTAATATATTTTAGAGGGAAAGTAATCATCTTGTTTGTTTAATCACTGTATTTAGATGAGTTTGCTTGTCAGGCAGATGCTGAGTGTTGTGCGTTGGCAGTTAAATGTTTTCGTCAAAAAAAACAAAACAAAACAAAAAAAACACACATTGAGATAGGGCCACTTAATGCGATTGTAGAAAACGGATATGGATCATTACTATTGGATTGGACACTGGAAATCCATCAGAAAGGGATGATGGACATGAGTGATTACATCATGTAAACCTATGAACCCATCTTCAGTTTGAAATTGATGTTTGTAGACAGGGTGCAGGATCAGAACGGGGGGATGATAACTGGTGGTTTCGTAATCAAAATACTGATGTTAGTATTTCACAAGATTGAAACAGACTCGCAGAGCCCGATTTTTATTTTAACCCAGGAATCATTTATTCATCTTCCACCATTTCCTCCTTCACTTTGCGATTATTTTTCGCGTGACACCTTGAGAACATATTCTAAATTAATTCCGCCGGAGAATCGGCAGGCTGACGCTTCTGTCTGTGTGACCGCAGTGCCAGAGTGACAGTGATGGAATCCATTAATCATTAGCAGCCCACAGGCGTCTGACCCACACCCAATATGCTGCTCTGAAGCCAAGTTGGCGAGCTCCTTCACACATGGATACAGAGATTACTGGGTTATACATAGATGTGCTGAGAGGGAATTATGTCATTAGATTCTTATTTGTTCGTCGCAAACATTCCGCTTCACCTTCAAAGCCGACCCCTTGTGGCTTTTCATCGCGCCGCCATCTACTTCGCCTCCGCTCGCGGTAATCTCCAGCACAATTCCTATCACAAGGGTTCCAAAGCAGAAGAACACGGACCAAAGGGTGGCAATGAATTTGTCTTTTTTTTTTTTTTTTTTTAAACAATAACGAGAAGCACCGCTTGAGTTATTATTATACGGTAAATATGTTGAAATCCTGCGCGTGCCAGTCAAATTATCGCTCTGTAAAGCAAACAAACGGATGGAATGCATTTTGCGTGAGATGCAGTCTCCTTTTGTGTCTCAGCCCATTAAGGAGAGACAATCTCACAAAAAGTCCTGAGAGTTTGTGTCGGAGGAACATTTGAGGTTGTTAGCGGGGGATTCCTGAGGAGACGACGCCGTTATCTGAAACGACGGTGGCGGCACAGCCCTGCGCTGTTCAAAAACAGGAAGATGAAAACGCAAAGTGCAATTGCTGCACCATGCAATTTTTGTCTAGACTTCAATTGAGCTGCAGGGGTGCGGCAGGGTTGTTGATCAGTATGGGCCGACTTTGCTAGATGCTGAGACTTCTGCCTCGGTTTGATGTCACACTCGTCGCCTTCATCATCCCCTCTACAGCGTTGCAAGTAAATAAAATGTAAACAATTAATCGTGCAAACATCTGCTGTCGCGGGGGGAGTCACCAAGGCTGAGATGTGGCTAAAGCTTATGAGGATTGTATTGACTAAAACAAAGCCAATCTGGTGCGTTTTGTCCCCATTGTTAACAGGATACAGAGCAGCGCTTTGTTCCTGTGACAGGGTGACTGCATGATTACGCGGGCACAGCGGTGCAAGTGGCTTTTAATTGTGACATTCTGGTTGAGGTTTTTTTTAAAGGTAAAAAAGAAGAAAAAAAAGAAAAAAAAGAAACGACCACATCAAACTTGGTGGTGGAGGGAGGAGCCTCCACTCTAACCCCGTTAAAGACGACCCCGCGACGACTCACTAGCTCAGGGGGGCCCCAAACTCTTCCAAGCCCCAGATAGCATCAGCCTCGGGCAGGGAATCCCGTATGCAAACCCACTGGCAACAAAATGGCAAAAGTAAAAAACACATCCTCTCAATACAGTTTATGTTTATTGATGCGGTAATAAAATATTTATTTCAAAACCAATTCCACGGACACTGTACAGCTTCGTGGTTATTTTAGCATAATATTTTTCACTAAAATGTCTTTCAGGGTTCATTCACACGCAATAATAAACTTGAAACAAACTGGAACAGAATAATTAAAACGAAAAGGTAAAACGGAGAACAAACCTCACTAAGGTGTGTGCTTGTGTGTGTGTTTCCGGGAAGGAGAGAGTGATTTGTCCGTCTCACACTCGTGACATCGTCCACATGAAGATGAGCTCTGTGTTTTGTTTAAAGTACTTTTAAAAGGCAAAGAGCCAGACTCAAACAAGTAGAATTTTGCAAAAGGGAAAGCATTTCAGTGGCCTCTCAGGCAAGGCAGGATATTCCTTTCCTAAACACAGTCACTCAGTCAGCCTCTCCTCTGACTTTGAATCCAGACTAGCAACTACACCAGGGGTCCCTAACCCATTTTATATGGGTGTTTTCAAGGTCAGGAAAACAGGCTCTGAAACATCCTTAAATGTGCTCCAGGTGGGCCTGGATGAGTGGAGAGATGGAGCCCGGCTCATCAGACGACCACAGTGGGAACGTTTTGAAAGCTCCCCTCCTGCAGCTAGCTTGACCACAATGTAATAGAGCGATCTCCGCTGGTCTTCCCGGTCCCCATCCAAACACTCTTCCCACGCAACGAGGCCAAGTCAAAACCATTAGTTTCAATATAGTCGTCCAAATCTGGAAAAAAAAAGTCTCTCCCAGCGGTTCTTTTTTCAATCGCTTTACAAAACAGCATTTGCTCAGCAAACCTTTCCTGCAGAATGAATCTGATGTACGCAAGTACTTGGGCAGCGTTGGATAAATCCGTACTCTTATCCAGCTTTAATGTTAAGTATTGGCTGGTTCTCATCTGCTCCAAAAGTTGAGCAGACACGCCCTGAGCCATGTCACCAATCCACTGGCTCACAGAATTATGGGAGTGATACAGTGTTGATATTTTTGTCAGCATCCTCACCAACAATTCTCTGATAATGTCTTTAGTCGCTTTTAGAATCAAATCCTCCCCAAATGGAGGCTTTTTTTTTTTTTTTTTTTAGCACAAGCAATGTGGTTCGAGGCTAAAAACGAGGCATTCACCGTCCTGGGACCATAGCTAGCTGCATGAATGCAGCCTGGATGATGCTTTGACTTGCAGCCAATTAAAAAGATGCATATGCCAAATGGGCTGTCAATATGTTGAAATAAGGTGCATTCAAATGGTAATAATTACATTTTATTAAATAAAATGTTTTGATTTTTTTTCCTCATCTTCCCTCTAATTTGCTGAGGCCTCCCTGGTGACCTCTTAAGGGGCTGCTGCACCCTCTCTGGGAACCCTGTTCAAGAGGATCTCATCATATTCAAAACTCTGATATTTCATTCATATCATCCCTCTAAGTTAAGATGATTGATTTAATAGTTTTGAAACAGGGGCTTTGCTGTTTGGATTAAGGAGCTCGAGAAAAACAAGTGCCAAATTCACTCGGCTATTTCACTGTGCCAGATGGAGCTTGAGATGAATACTGCAGTTATTGTGCTGTGACAGAAGAATATGCGTCAAATCAGAACCTTAGTACCCCTCTCTCCTCACTCTCTCCCTTTATTCACGCTCTTCTCTATTGGACCATCAACTGCAGATGAACTTCTCCCTCCAGGCTTCGCCTCATTCAGGTGTTGGATCTGGGCTGGTTCTCCCTCCCTCCTCCCCTGTACCACATATGTGGACTTGTCAACAAACACGTTACCAATTTCCTTGGCATGGCCTCTTCCTCATCACCATGGTTTAGAGGAAATTGTGTGTGGTGACATATCAAGCTACTCAGTTATCATCTTCAATCCACACACTTTTTATGTATGCCCTTTATCCATCTGTAATTCTGTCATCATTATCTCGAAATGCTTTGATTGTGATCTCTGTACATGCAACGTTTATTGCCCTGCTGTCCATTCTAGGAGAAAAATCCTCCTCTGTGGCTCCTCCTGAGGTTTCTCTTCTTTTTGTCCCCGTTAAAAAAGGTTTTTTTTAGTAGCATTTTTCCTCACTCAAATTGAGGGTCTAAAGGCCGAGGGAGTTGCTCATGTACAGATTACAGAGTCCACGGGGGCAATGTTATTTGTGATCCTGGGCCGTACAAATAAATCTGACTTGATTTGGTCTCTGATATTTGGTTTCACAATTCTGCTTTTGAACAGGGCAAAAACAAAAAAAAGAAAAAAAAGAAATAGAATCAGATAAATTCCACGCAGGAATAAACAAGTAAGTTCCTGTAGTGATGTGCTGTACCTTTGCAGACCGCCATGCAACTGCAGTTTGTTTAATAGGTTTTTGGTTCCAAGCAGCTGATCTGTGTAAATTCAGCCTGTTCTAATCCCAGCTCGTCAAGCACACACTCCGTGTGGTCTCCTTATGTATCTGTATGAGGGACCGCAGGTTGTCCATCCACTCCAGTGTGAAGCTTTGGCATAAGTATGAAACACGCAGAGCGGAAAAATGTGTGTTTTAAAGCTTCCTAAAGATTATGTTCCCTTACAACTGAACAGCATTCTGAACTATTGAAAAATAGCTTTTCCTGCAGAAAATGAATGAATACTGAATTACTGTAGCAATGCTGGAAATTGCTGGAGATATGCAAAAAAAGGTAGCGAAAAAAAAGAGGCTCAAATGATGCATAAAAGGCCTTAGCACTTCAGCTTAACAAGGTTGCATATTTTCAATTCATAAAAAAAACTTTTCCAAGAAGTGCAACATATATCTGTTCGACTGAAAAGCCGCATGATTTCATCTTAATATAGCAGTGAGGTTTAGTTGGGAGGAAGCTGAGGTGGCGGTTGGGTGAACACAAAACTGGACTTTGGAGCGAGACACTCAGCTTGATTCCATGTCGCTGGTTCAAAATACTCTTTCACAACCCGTTTGTAACCAAACGCTTAATGCGTTTATTTTTTCGTATATGCAAACATAACAGGTTCACCGAACCATAAAGAATTCATACATTTTAACCCAAACCCTGATCTTTGTCTGAAACCCAAACCAGTGTTTCTTGTGCCCAAACTTTACCAGACTTTAACCATTGTGTTGAAATATCCTGTATACCTAACCAGACCTTAATTATAGCACTGACATTTAATCAAATACGAGTAGTTGCAATGGTTTTGGAACAGTTTACATTAACAATCCCTGCTGACACTGAAATCCTCTCAGTCAGATGCTCGTTCGTCCCCTCCACCACATTGCGCCCTTTCAAAATATATTTTCAGACTGACGTCATAAGTTTATCCAAACAGCGTTTATCCAATTATGCCGATGGTTGCACATTGGAGTGAATAGGAAACTTGCTGCACCTCATTCAGGTGGCAAAATGCACTTTGCACATCGGGTGCATGACAAACCAGGGCGTGACAAAGCGGCGGTGTTTGACGAGGCGGGAGCGTTAGTATTTCACTAACTGGGATGAGTACTCGCTGCTGGACTGGTATGTTCACTCTCGGGTAAGCTTGTGGTGAATGAAAAAAAGCCACATGCCACCATTCACCATGGCAACAGGAAAATAAAAGGCAGAGCCTCGGTTTCAATCAAGAGGATGTGGACGCATTAATGCTTGAGAGTGCATATGCGGCATTTATCTTCACAAAAGAAACCTGAGTCACTGAAGAAAAATAAGAATAATTCAGCTGGATCAAAGTTTTTGTCACATCTGTCCATCAATTCATCAACACCAGACTTACATTTCTTAACAGGTGATGGGGGCGCGGGGGGGTCTTGATCACATCTGAAATCTTCAGCTTTCATCTTACGGAGAGCAACAGGAGCCAGCAACTGAAGAAAAAATATGTAGTTCAGATCTCAAATATACAGTAAATGACAGATTATATAAAGGATAAAGATGAACGCTCACTCCGACTCCTGTAATTTTGGCAATTGTGACTTGATAAGGTGTAGAGTAGATTAAAAACATATTAAGACTATGCACCCTCTTTAAAAACTTACTTCCATCCTGCATGTTACACCCCTCTGCATCCCGGCTGAATCTTGAAAATGTTCCAGCTCACAGGACGTCATCTTTGTATTTTTACCCTCATTTTACCCTTATTATTGAGATAAACCCTAATTAACCCCTCATTTTGTGGCAGCCCACGAGCCAGATGGAAACACTGCAGCTGCACAACAATCCTACATTCTCCAATTATTATTACATGAAATACATTGTTTTCTTAATACTGTGAGATTAAAATGCAGTGATTTTATCTGGAAAAAAGAAAAAAAATGAAAAATGTGTTTAAAAGAAGTACAATGATAGTCCTCGAGTACCAAACTGCTATCCCATCAGGATAACTTGACAACAAAAAACAAGCCCTCCATATCAATGCATTTCTACATGAGCTTTGACGGAATGACTGAGGTTACCATGGTAACTGACCCAGAGTTGAAGTTACCGATTGCTCAAACTGAAAACCCAGAGTTTCCCTCATCGCGGAGTCAACCAAGAGTTCTCAGTGAACGTTCTGTCTGAAGAGACGCCCGGAGGCTGGATTCCACTACTGGAACCAAACAAATAACTTATTCCAGAATTATTTTGAGAGGCATAAGCTTGTTTTTATACAATTCCCAAAAGCCCTCTCAAACTTATGAAGTGTCGAACATAAAAACAAGCATCTACACAACCTGAAATTGTCAGAGTTCTGACTTCAAATAAAAAAAAAAACCTGCAAAACCGAAACGTGAATCAGGTCAGTTATGTGATACTGGGCAGGTTTTCCATATTTGGTAAGACTGGTGCATTGCAGACTCTCAAAAGACTGTTGCTTTTTACGAAGCATGAAGATAGAACATTAAACCGACTTGCAGCTGGCTTTTCTACCGTCACTGTGCCCAATATACTTTACAGTCATGTGACCTCATTGACCTATTCTCACACACACAGACACACACGCACGCACACACGCACACACGCACATACACACACACAGAAAGAGAATGATTACTGATTATG
>CAAKHG010041029.1:5362-26521 GCA_901007715.1 Dactylopterus volitans | reverse complement strand
GTATTATTTTACTAAAATAATTTGATGTACTGTATATATATATATATATATATATATATATATATATATATATATATATATATATATATATATATATATTTTTTTTTTTTTTTTTTTTTTTTTTTTTTTTTTTTAAAGGTGGGGGGGGGGGGGGGGGGGGAGGGAGACACAACACAAACAACAACAACAACAGCAGTAGTCAGGAGCTCGTGTACGTCATCTGTATTGTACCTCTGATCTAAAGAATGACGACGACATCGTCATTCTTTAGTAATAGTCAACTTGCAAACCCTGGTGATATATCATCTATTATCATCTATTAATAGTGAGATTCATTTACCCTGTTAGAAAGCACACCATTACTGCACAAATCTCTAATGACCAACACTGAAGGACCTCTCCCTGACATTAAAAAGGTGGCTCTCAGTTACAGAAGAAATTTTAATTGATGATTTGTTCTGAATTTTGCTCAGAATGTGACAGTAAAATTATGCTCTGTATGTAGCATTGCGCTCTCCCACCTTTGCAAACGAGTTCCATGTTTTGCTATCAGTTCCCGTTGCTGTGCCAAGGGGATTGGCAGCCCAGGTGGAGAGAGAGACGCGGAAAAGGTTGGAAGTCAGGTAACTCTTGGGACAGGAAGACCATGCAGGCACATTTATAAAAAAAAATTAAAATAAAAAAAAAATGACAGATCCATGCTAAAATTTTGAATTTGGTCCAATTTATAAAACTCAAACTCATGAATCTTAGCTCACCGGGAAATGTGTGTACGTGGATCAGCATCATATTCCACCCTTACATACACTCAACCATAAATGGTCAATACACAGCATTCCGGGAAAGAGGAACGAAACCAGCTCTGGGACTCAGACTTGTTTCAACTGCTTTTTCCTCCTTTGCATAATGACAATATTAATATAAGAATAAGAATGGATTTGTATGACATTGGTCCTCTGAAGATTTCGGATGCCTTCATTCACACCAAGGATGTGGAAAGCCTGACGACCCCCACCCATCAGGATCCCTGCCCCTTTGTGGTGAAAAGATATTAGCACTATTCTTGTGTTTATCTGAGGTCACAAGAAAGGAAGGACGAGGCTTATGAGTCTGAGTCCCTCAGGACTCCAAGTGCCTCTTCTCATTCACTTGTTTATTTATTGATTTTTGGGAATTGCTTCTGTACATCCTCTGCCATATGCAAACTCTTTGGAGCCAATACATTGTCACTGTTTATGTCAGCATAGGACACTGTTTATATTTGCACCCAGTTTAGGTTTTATCAATACGTATACGCGTCTTACAAACGGTTTAATGTGTGCTTACATGGTTTGGCTGGTTTTATTTGGTGTGGTTTTATGGATTTATGGATTTGCTGCTCTGTACTGCATGCTTGTTTGCATTGGGATCAGTGTGATAAGGAACAGCAGTAATTAAGTGCACCACCACCCAGGTTAGAGGGTGAGGTAAAGTCCTGCTTCGAGGAGCAGAAATAAGGCCAGAGATGAGGCACTTTAACGGAGACGCAGCTGATGATCACGTGGAGGCGGAGACTTGCTTTCAGCGGCAAAGTGGGTGCATCACGTCGGCATCATGTCACGCTCTCTCTCATCCATGTTTGTTTTTGTTGCCATTTCTCCCTGCCTCCAAACCGAACGACGCGGCACAAAGTGTTGTTGACCTTTTAGTATTGTAGGTTCACACAGCCCTAAGATAGTAAGCAGAGCTAATAGTTGGTTTCTAGTCACAACCGGCAGCACAGCAGAAACTCAGACATGACGATAATAAGCAAAGCCTATCTAAAGAAGCTATATGAGTTTCTTTTATTCAAGGCCCAAAATCCATCTTCTATTCAGCAGTAGGCCTGGCCACACCAGGTATGCAGCAGATAATCATCTATCACCGGAGCATCAAAATCAAAACTATTCATGACTTGTAGTAGATAAGCTGGTCCTTATGAAATGCTATAAGTATTGATAAGCACCAGACGTCCATCAATACATGGATAAAAGCTTATGGTTGGCACCGAGTGCAGCTGTGTGTGGTGGCCTTGCTAGAACAGGAGCTCAGGAGTGCAGATTTAATTATGATATGAAAACTCCACAAGTGCATTGCTTTGAGCTGAAATATTTACCCAGTGCTTCTGTAAATATAAAGTGTGTGATGAAGAAAGTATATCTAGCGTTATAAAAGCAGGTCTCTCTTGAAGCCAATATTACAGCGAAAGGACTATGGGTATCATAATAAACATGTATACGCCCAATATACCCTCTGATTACAAACCCAAGCCTGCAGTTAGCTGAACGGTAAAAACAACAACAGCACCATGTAGGTGGAGATATAATGACAAATTACTTAAAAAAAGGTATTAGAAACCACTAACAGATATATGTTTCAGTGCAGTGCATATACGATGCAAGAACGCCTGAGATTGTAGTAGCAGTAATGAAGTTCTATAGAGAGAATATGCATGTTGCAAATTGCTGTGTTGCAATTGAATTTCAGGTTCTGGTTCGCCCTCATTGGCCATCGCAGGTTTTGGCTCAATATTCCATCGCTGGTCCTTTCATACGACACAATTTCAAAATTAACAATTTTAGATCAGGGAGGCCCAGATCCAGTCAGCCTCGCTGCTTCAAAGGAGTTTCTAACGGACTCTGCCATGCTGCACAAATGGTATTTCATGCTTTACTGCAATGTTTTATTTTTTCCTTTAACTCACTATATATCTTTAAGTATTTGTGCTTGGTTTAGCAAATCTGTGTGCAGCTAAATGTCACCTACATTGCAAAACATTTTTGGGACTGACAGAACCATCCAGGACTACGGGCTATTTGGACTGAATCCAAAATGTGTTCAGAGCCTTCATCTTAATCACTGCGGACATTTTAGTTCGTCAAAGCTGGAATGTCTCAGCAAGCCCTGCCAGTGTGTGTGCATGTACAATAACAAAGGCTTAGAAGACCTCAAAGGACAAATATTTATCGATGTGCTTCAATACACAACATATGACAACGGGACGGCTCCAAAACAAATATTTAATGCAGTGTTGGGTCATCTATGAGGATGTTATATGTTTTTAACAGAATGTCTGTACATGACGCCTGACTTGGCCAAGTTTAGTCTGCCACGATACTGCAAATACTGCAAAAACACTGAAAAAAAGTTATCTTGGTTTTGACTGTGACCAAGCACGCTTGGCTGGAGCAATCTAGATTAAGACAAAGATCTATGGAAATGCAGGGATAGCTCGAAAACTGAGGGAATCTACTGTTCAGATGTGTAATTTTTCTGCTTGAAATCAACTCTTGAAGTGATATTTTTGAAAACTACAGCAGATATCAAATATAATCCTCGTGACAGATCAACTGCAATTAATTCTGCAAGCAATTGAGAATTGCATTACCAATCTAAATTTAACGAGCCAAGGACCGTTTATTGATCACCTGCACTCCTTTCTCTTGAAGTCTATCAACAAGACATATAGTCGTATTTAGAATATAGAGAAAGACTCGCATGTATTAAAACAAAAACATTTTTTGTATGACGTGCAGATTTGATACAAACTGTTGTATATAAATACATTTAATTACATTTTCTTGTCATTTTAATGAGTATTTTTATCACCCCGGGTGTCAAATCTTACACCTCGTTCACGTGGAATATTTGCCATTTCCTTGTAAATCTACCTTATTTCGGCTGGTTGTTGTATAAACTTCTCGGGAAGAGGCAGACAAAATATAGATGCTGAAAGGCTTAATTATTTTTAACTACAGCGATGTCTGCTGCTTTTGAACCCAATTAAATCTCTTAAAGGTTACTGTAGCGAATGTCTCAAAACACATGTATGGTGCATTTCCCACGTACAATGTGTTTTAACAGAGGAGCAAACACAAAGCTTTCATTCCACACAAATAGTAATTTCTGTTCACCGACCTATCAAACTGTGAGGTGGGCCACATCCAAAGGTAACACTGAATAGGTTCCAATAACCATTGACAGCCAACAAAAGAACAGTCCAGCCATTATTCCTCACAAAGTCATCCATACATGAAATGTTAATTCGTGACCTCTTATTATTTGAATGTAGTGACACATTTTTAAGGGCACTCATGCCTGCAATTTGGTGACAGCAGTTCTCAGTATAGGCTCACTAATATGCAACATTTATGAAAAAGGACTAGACCTATATTCATTTTTGAAAACTGTATATCAACATTACCTCATGTATCTCAGGCAGAAACTTTTAATTTTATTCAAGCTAACACTTCCTTTCATTTGGCCTCTGTCAATCACACAACACCCTTCTTATTGCTATAATACAGCATTTATTTCTGGCACACAGCATTTTTTTTTAATTAACTGCCTTTATGCAGCCAACAGGGATATAAATTTCAATGTTGATCAAGCTTATGATAAACTGTGGCTGATGGAAGCCACCACACCAACACACCTTATGACTTTGCAACCAAATTCAACATGCTCAAAAATATGTTTCTATCTTTAGTGTTTTACCACTGATGACAGGACCGGGCTGTCCCATAAGTTGTGATAAATTAGCAAGAGCACCCGTTAGCTTTCTTCACTGGATTTAAAACGACGTAAAGTGAACAAATGAGTGTGAATTAAGCTATAATGCGCCTCGTCCATGATGCCTGTGAGACGGGCAAGGTTTTGCAACGCCAACCATCAGTCACCTTTGCGCCACGTGGATTGCGCCATTATCAAATCCGAGTAAATGTCAAAACACACGTTCGATGCAAAGGCGGGGAAAGAAAAAACAACACAGTCAACATGACCCAGATTTCACGAAAAAACAAAAATCAGGAGACATACCCGGGGTATGCAGTTAACTCGGTTTATGACAGGACGCGCGTTGGCGCGCAGTTGGAGCTCATTGGAAACCCCCATGAAAGTTTTATTTGCACTCACTGTTCCTTGGAAACATCGGGAGCGCTGATGGCAGCGGTGTGTTCAGGCCTCTTTGTCCGGCCGCCAGCTGAGCGACGAAGACGAGCGACGAAGCCGAGCGACGAGGCGGACCAGGCTTTCACCTGCCCGAGAGCAGTTGCTCGAACCCCGAGGAGGCCCTGCCGCGGCGGCGGCGGCGGCGGGCAGCATTTGTGGCGTTCTCCGCAGGCACGCTATCCGGGAGTTCTAAGCAACAAATCAAATTCCTGTCCTTTCTTCATAAACGCCCCCGCCGTGTGCATATAAGTGGTTTTCAGAGTCCGTATACACCCAGAAGCCTGGCGCAAAACAACTTGGTGCTCCATCTAAGCTCACTCTTTCACCCCGATCTCCTCCGGGCTAGCGAGGGCTAAAGTTAGCTAGCTAGCTAGCTAGCGACAGTTCACTCCTAGCTGCGGCAGCGTGCTAAAACTTAGCAGTTACTAGCTAAAAAAACTTACTCCAAAATCGTCTTATTCCGCTTTTCTATCTCCCCTTTTCTTCTAAATGCTGTCGTAAAAACCCATGGCCTTACTTTGTAAAAAAAAAAAAAAAAAAACAGTAACTTGACAGTGTAAGACAAACTTTTCTCTCTTGAGTTTGCCATCGTCTTCCCGCCCCTCCCTCCCATTAGGGATCCGGTAGGTTACAGGCGTTCGTCTCAAACTTGACGCTGATTGGTTGGTAATAACAAATTGACACTTTGACACCCAATAAACAAACAGAACACCGGCATGGGGAGTTCAAGGTCTCCCCAAACAGGGGAAATATCAACATCATACCAAAATGAACATCTGTCTATTTCTGCCCAATAATTACCTTCCTCATACCTGAGGATATGCCAAGATTATCTTTTACTGAAGTGCATTTCAAAGAAATTAAAACTACGACAGTGGGAAATATTAGTTTGGCCATTTAATGTGAACTCAATTTCAATTTGAATCTGACGGTTTAAATTTTCATTTTGTGAGCGTCACATGCTTGGCGAGATTACTTTGATTTTTAATGCTCAATTTCAGAGTACAGCTTTTGCTGTTGTTTTGCCTGAGAGGTGCCTAGCAGCAGAAATGCATGTTTAAGTGGTTGTGCCATAAGGCAGGCTGGTGTGCAGGCGCATTTTGGAAAATAATGAAATTTGAAGTCAGCAAATTGGAATTAGCTTATGCCGGCAGTGAAATGTCTTTCGACAGGTTTCCACTTTTCACAGATGAAACAAAACAAAATTTAGCTCTTAAATTTTCCTTGTGAATGAATGTTATAAATCATCGTATCTTGAGCTTGGAACAGCAAGAGAAAAAAAAGGGAAAAAAGGCAGATGCTGCAAAACATTAGGCAGCAGGTAATGATATAGAAAGTGACAACAAGGTTGTGCTCGTACGTCCGGGTTTGCCCTCTTCTGGGGCCGCGCGTAAATGCCTTTGCCTTGTTTGAACCATGTTTTATTCTCATTTATCCCCATTTGCCGTTCGCTTGATTTCAATAAGTAAACATAACTTTGTTTAAATTATAAATACGCAGCTCTTATTCTTCCAGCCTCCATTAAAACCAGCGCATGCAAGTATGTCACATCCGACTTCTAAACCCACCAGGACCACTGGTGCCCTCGGGCTTACGAGTTGAACCCATTCTACATTGTTGGTCACATTTTATTGAGGAATATATGGTAAAGGCGGTGGACATTTGGATACGCTCAACCGTGAAAATATTCAGGACAGTTACGTATCTTCAATTATCAGACATTTTGTCAGGGTTTGGCCTGTGATCCACTTTTAGACCTGATCCAATTAGTCTAGCAGCTTGGAATAAAAGGGATCTCAACAAACACACGGTGAGTCACATAGATTCACTTAGTCCCTTGTTCTGCCTGCAGCTATCTCATACAAACAATCACGGCTCTTGCCTTTCCCCTGTCTCCTCTTTTTAAAAAATTGTCGGTTCATTTTTATTTTATTTTATTTATTTTTTTACACACAACTCATTGTACATCACCCATTTCTTTGTTGTCATCGTGTTCCCATTCTCCCCGTCTCTCACTTTCCTACCCACAGTAGCTCATCTCCAACCCCAGCCAGGGTAGTGCCGTATGATGTCAGGATATGATGGGACTTCTTCTGCTCCACAGCACAAGACAAGACAAAAACCCACACGATGCACACAGAGTGCTGTGCATGTTGTCTGGGCTTTCACTTGGCTGAGGCCCAGAGTCTTACAAACTGCACTGCCAAGCAACCGAGGCATTGTCTCCCTCATTTCCAGTCCTCCAAACAGCGCGGTGAAATGAAATGTGTCATACTGAGAGCGGACATGATGCCCGGAAACATGTTTACAGCATGTGAGAACAAGAGAAATATCTTAATGACAAGGCTGGGGAGGCCCTGCAGTAAAATCTCCAGATCCAGGTTGCACTCGGTAGCCCTCAGACTCACGTGCAAACTGGAACTATTGTTGTTTTTCTCTCATGTAAACCATCTTGTAACCTTGTTCAGACCGTATACACATATTAAATCATCGTCACGCCGGCCGTCTCGTACTGGGAACGTCAACGGTTCCACCCCTGGCTCCTTCAGATCGTGTCAAAGTGTTCTCAGCAAGATACTGAATCCCTAATCGCGCCCTATTTGCAGCGCGGCATTTAACATGGCAGCCTGCGCCACCAGCGTGTGAATGTTCATGCGAATGGGTCAATCAGGCAATAATAGAAAATTGCAAAGGGCTTTGAGTACTTTTAAGGCATATTAATACAGCTTTTAGCATTTGAAGTCAAGCTGCAAAATATGTTTCATCTTTTCTACCTGCGGGGCGTAAAGGATGTTTTGGTTTCGCAGTTATGTGGGAAAAGTCGCGTATCGCGATGCCGCTAAAGCCCAATTCTCAGTTTTCTTTGGGGATGCTTTGCTCGCGAGCATGTTTGTTTTGCTTCGGACGATGTTCGCTTGTAACGTGTCGGTTCAAGTTCAGACACGTATTGGTCAGGTGGTCGAAAACTCCTCCGGCTCTGCAAAGTAATAACGTTTTATGATGCGCCGACACGATATTTGAGGTCTGATCGAACCCTAATACCAAGCTAAATATGTTTTGCTCGAAAACATAATTCAGGCTGCCTTTTCATTGCATAAGAATGGAATCTTTAGGGAACGGGGCAGCAAATGTACACAGGCGTTGCTTAGATAACGGTGTATTTCTGTTTTCTTTTCTTACTTTTCATTACTCACGGCCCGACAGGAATTAAATCAGCCAATCAGCGTGCTTCGGTCCGCACATACGCAGGTCGCCGCAGGGCGCGCTGTCTCCTCCGTGGGCCTCTGCAACCTACACCAACTCTGGTAGCCATCTTTGTTTACAGTGAGGTACTTGCAAATCAGTGGAAAGAATAGCCCCAACACGAGATATTAAAAGTTTGTCATCTTTTTTTTTTTAATTTCTGTTGCAGCTATAAAGGCGTAACTAGACTCAGCGCTCTGAAGATTAAAAAAATATATATTGAGACGTTCACAGTCATGTAAACCTATATCTCCTTCTCCATCTCTGCCTGCTTCATGTACTTGGATGCACTGGATTCACTTGGCTTTCCAAAGTTAAGAAAGAAAACAGTCTGTCATCCTGAGAAACTGGCAGGAATTAAATTACTTGTGTCCTTTAAAGAAACACTAAAGCCGCGGTGTCATTTTGATCTGATTAATCTCGACTCCTCCCCAGAAAGTAGGTAACCCGACACTGGCACTGTTACTAACAAGAACTGCTTGTTGTATTTTTAGATTTGACTGTAATATTTGACTGATCGCTCCCACCAATATGTTCCATTCATTTCCGCATCAGTCAAGTTCTGAGTGTGAGCCTGTGTGCAGGCTGAAATCCCTCGACAGTGTCTTTTTAATTAGCCATGAGTCATTGCATAGCGCGCCGCTGATCAGACATCGCAGTACTTCCAAGCATCTTACAGGATGCCTATAAACATGTGTAGCTTGTAGCACTCCATATTCCCCCCTTTCCATCTCTCCTCACGCCATCTTCGGGATGCATATTGCCTTAAACCGAGCAGTTTCAGAACACAAGGCAGAGGCTAAATATAGAAGTTGCTTGATGAAATATGCAACGAGTGTAATTTCCACTACAGCTGTGTGCAATCATCATAACCACATCTTGCCAGTTTTTTGTTTGTTTGGGTTTTTTTTTTACAGTACGGTGGATCAATGATGACACAAGAGATCATCTCCGGCCGACTGTTGCTCAAATGCGCTGTGATCAATTCAAATGGAATTTTTGGGGATGTATCTCCAGTAGCGTGCGATAATCCATCCTCTAATCCTGCTGTTGTGTTTGCTTCCTGCTAACTAGTGCCCTGTCAAAAATGACCGCTCCACTCTGGCTGCTTATGAATTTTTAATGTCGCGTTTCATCTGTCAATCAACCCAAGTTCGTGTGAATGTTTGACATCTTGAACTGCCATTTGCTATTTATGGCCTGACAGCTTGTTTAAAGGAGGAAGAGAGAGGGGGGGGGGTTCTTAAAATGTTAATATTTTGAGCATGACAAACACTGGGATGAAGCACGTTGTGCTATTTATCAAAACGTTTGTTTTGAAATCATTTAAATCTTTAAACAGTGGCACAAAAGAGCATATCTTCGCTGCATTCTTTTTTTTTTCATGTCAAGCAAAGACAAATGTCCAAACATTCACATGAGAATGTAGTGTGACGCGTAAGCAAAGTCTGAACACATTACTGAACAATAAGAAAAACAAAAATCCTCGCAGTCTGTCAGTCAATGGGAGTGGTGTGCGCGTGTGTGTGCGTGTGTGTTTGCTGGGCGTTGCCCTATGGTTGGTGTGTGCGCGCCTTTTAAATATATGCACTGCATTCTGTGACACACACGGTTGTTTTGACACGCCAGATAACATCAAGCACCCACGTACGCTTGAATGTCCATCTGGTCCACCTCCTTCCAGGCGTTTTTGAACCCGCCCCCCTCAAAGTTGGTCATGTTCATCACGACGGTTATTTAAATGTGGCATATCTCCTCGGCGCTGGCATCGCCCTGCAAACATTTTCAGCCGACAGCCAACCTCAACCGCTCATGTGGGGGTGAAGACCGAGGACAAATTCCCATTCCCAAGCTGCACCAGCTGCAACTTCCTTCCTCCTCTTCATCACAGGGTCGTTCCACGCTTGTTGTCTCTTCATCTGGATCAGATTCTACGTTGTCCTCAACTTCTGACCGGTGTCGAAGGTGAGCCTTGCAGGTGCCAGAATGTGCTACCGTGGTAACGAAGTACAAATCTGTGAAAATACAGATAAAATGCGCCATCAGTGAAAAAAAAAAGGAGCGCCCACTTTGTCATCCAAGCTGCATCTGGTGGAGGTTGGATGATCCCACCTGAGACAACCAGAAGACGTAACTGCTCCCATGACAAGAACGCCTCTTGGCTGCTGCTTATTATTTGTCACATCTGCTCACAGTAGAGATGTAAAATAAAATTCCGAGGCTTTCATGAATTTTATTAGGGATTATTTTGAACCCTCAGAATGAAATAAAATGACTTTTCATCATATCTAATTGAAAAAATACTAAAGTGGTCGCACAATTTTTGTGTATATCCACATGAGGCCTATGGGTGCGCCCTAAAGGGTGTCATGCATGATCATAACACTAAACCCACTGCATGTTTACCGTAGAATATAATTCAACAGCCCTGCAATAAATTCTCACTTCAGGAGGCTTTTTTTTTTTTTTGGTTAACTTTTATTGAATCTGTTTGAGAGAGGTGTTCACATATTTGAATGTGACTGTAATTTGAGATGCTAATATTTTGGTCACCCTCCTCATATGCATTCAGGTGACCAAAATATTAGGGACACCTCTCAGTATAACCCGCGTCCCCGGCCACGAGGAGGAGTTCCAATCCGGCTGCAGTTGCGCTAGGATACAACACTGTGATGGCGGCTCTACAGCGTTCTGCCTCATGTGTTCTCATCATGTTGTTAAGTGCGGGAGACACAAACATGTACAACCGAATGAAAAACTATGACTCTTCACCAATAGGGATGTTACTGTATGTAAGCAGGGTGAAAATCTGTTATTCAATCCAAGGAGGAAGTCCGTTATTTAATGGTTATTTTATTTTTTATTTATTTTTTTTCAATCAACTTTATTGAAAATATCTGACCACACAGTACAATAACCGTAGAACAGTTCAATGATCCAATGATCAATCAAGAGAGCAAATGATAGAGAGGAGAGAAGATTACACTAATAAATATAATAGAAAATAGTAGATAAACACAAATAAAGAAATAATGGTACAAAAATAACAGGAATAAAATAAAAATAAATAATGAATAAACACAAGACTATCATTCAAGTAAAAACATTAAACGTAGTGCAAATATCAATAGTTTTGTTTTGTTTTTTACAGCTTTTTTGTTTTGTATACAAGATAAAGTTCAAATATATTGCTCAATATCTGACTTGAGCACCAAGAAGAGTGGGGTTTTTTTGTTTGTTTGTTTGTTTGTTTGTTTGAAAATTTGTATTTGTGGATGTGAAATTTGGCCACAAGCAAAATTAGGTTTATCAGAAGGGATGCATCAGTTTTATGTTATTTTCTGTTAACAAGGTCGGGTCAGGTTCCCACACGGGTGTGCAACTTCCTCGTCACGTGGCGCTGCGTCGACAAGCACGCACCTGGGGGGCGGGGCGGAGGGACGCGGCCGTCCAATCGCGTCGCTCGTAGCGCCTGTTACGAGCCGCCCGCTCTTGTCTCTCAGCTCCGGGTCGGTCGCTAAAAACAAATGTTATTTTCACTCGTAAATCCTCGTTCATGTCCGTCTGAATGCCTCCGTTACGTCGTTCAAACCTTGTAGACACCAACCGGCGCCCCGGAGGGATGAGTTGGTCGCGCGGCGCGTCAAGATACGTATATTCTGGAATTGGTGAGTCTGTTTGTTTGCTGTTAGCGTTAGCATTAGCCTGTTTGTTGTTAGCGTTAGCATTAGCCTGTTCGTTGTTAGCGTTAGCATTAGCATTTGTCAATGCACTTCTATGGACTGGCACACCTAGCTTTGAAATGCTAATGCCGGCTTTTGAATCCATAATAGTGGGTATTACGAGATTAATGTGCCACTGCAGCACAATTATACAGTGTTTACGTTGATTTATGAAATGAATGCAACTATTTTGTGAATGTTTGCCATGTTATTCAAGAAATGATTGACAATAATTTGGAAAGATTTGTCATGATTATTTGTGAGCTGAATTGATCAGTTGAATGTGCTTAAACCAAATGCACTTTATCGAGAAGTGTTTACTCTATCGTTGCTCAAGAGGTATTGAATTATTTATTAATTATTGTGTACACGTAATATAACTAGTTGATGAAATGTGTTATTGAGATAGAGTCCTGTTTACATTATACAGGCCAGGGTGCCTGTAAGGACACAGGATCGAATTGACAGTGAGCTAAGACACAATCCCAGTCAAGAGCCTCTCCTGGTCTGGTAGGAGGCTCTGGCAGCCTTTTTCCCCCCCTCACCTTCTCTTACACCCACCCACGCACACACTCGCACTTTCAGGCTTCTCGCCCAATGGACAATTAACAACGTGGACTCTACATTCACGGCGCACATGCTGGACAGTTTGCGTGCGTCCCATTTTCTGTGAACTGAGTGCTTTTGCGACATTATCGTGTGTGGAACTGCTGCCATATTGGTTAACATTAGGACTGGGTCGATTTTGAACGTTGTTGATGCATCTGAAATGTTAAGTGCACTCTTCTATCTAGTTTAATGTACTCTGCAGACTCTAAATATTTGGATCACTGTATATCACAAGTTAATACATGGTACCAACCGCATCTGAAGAGCTGTTTGTTGTGTTTTTCATTGTGCCATTGCCTCTAAGAGCCGAACCTGTCTTCTGTTGACCTAGTCCCAAATGCTAGCTTCATGCTAATATCTTTTAAAGCCATAATCTAGCCTGCGTACTTGCTTCATGTACACAGAGGTCACGGTTGTTGTCGCTGAGAACATCCTGGGACAGGTGTTAAAGCCTATAGTGTGTTAAACAGAAGACTGATCAAAACACACGCTCACACATAGCTCACATTTTTTAAAAGGAAATAGGTTGCAATCGGCTCCAAAAGTGAAAAGAATTTCTCACCTTTTAAAAAGTGTAAAAAAAAAAAAAGGATTATTCAAAAATAAAACCCGTGCTTTAGAATGGGCTCATTTTGTTCCACTCAAAGTAGGATGTGCTTAAACATTCAAAGCTTATCAAGCTCTCTCATAATTCAGACGCCGCTCGTGTACGACGATAAATGTCAGGAACCACCGACGCAAAGGATAGAAAATTGCAACCAGGCTCCAGCTCTTTTAACAAATACTTAGAGCAGGTTCCTCTACCATTACATACAGGTTCTCTACCACTAGATACAGCTCCTCTTTTACTAAATATGATCCTCTGCTACGGCATACAGGTGTTCTGCTACTGCATACCGGTCCTCTACTACTGCATTAGGGTCTTTACTTCTACATACTACTACTAAATATCGTCCTCTATGACTGCATACAGGTCTTCTGCTGCTGCATACGGGTCTTCTACTTCTGCATACAGGTCTTCAACTGCTGCATACAGATTCTCTACGACTGCATAAGGGTTCTTTACTACTGCATACAGGTAGTCTGCTACTGCATATGGGTCCTCTACTATTGCATATGGGTCCTCTACTATTGCATACAGGTTCTCTACTACTGCATACAGGCCCTCTAGTGCTACAGGTTCTCTACTACTGCATACAGGTTCTCTACTACTGCATACAGGCCCTCTACTGCTGCATACAGGCCCTCTACTACTGCATACAGGTTCTCTACTATTGTGTAAGGGTCCCGTACTACTGTATTCAGGTCCTCTACTACTGCATATGGCTCTCTGAACTGTGCATTGGGCCTCTGCTACTTCATATGGGTACTTTACTGCATATGGGTCCTTTACTACTATGTACAGGTCTTCTGCTATTGAATAAGGGTATTCTACTATCTATCCAGCATTGCAACTTTGTATTAGACCAGAGAAAGTAATGAGAAAAGTCAGCTGTTGGCAGGAAGATCTGGTGCATTTCTTCACTGCGCACAAAGGTAGGAAAGCTACAAGTTTTCGTGCAAATCCAGTTCCCACTGAAGAATTTAAATTTTAAATTTTTTTTTAGCTTGACTCTAGAATTTAACCAGACAAAATCCGTCACCTGGCCACAAGATCCCAAGGACGTACCAATTCATCAGGTTGTGCTCGAAACACAGTCAGTCGGATCGGCTGTGACAATATGCTCCAACATTCTCCCCTGTCGGAATCATAAGCCGGGGCTGCCCTTGCCCTCAGCTGGCAGGCCACACAGCGGGGGTTGTTTGGGGTGCGCTCGCACCCTGAGGACCCGGCGGCACCAATTACTCGTAACTCTCACCGTTTGAGTGACAAGGAAAGTGACTCAGAAAGGAGAGAGGAAAAAAAAACAAAACAAAAAAAAGAAACGGTTGAACAGAACGCTGTTAAGTGCCAGAAATTTAGCCCGAGGCAGCCATCCAGGAGGAGGACTGACGCGGGCAGAAAATTGAATTGAACAGTGAATGTGAGAAGGCTCAACAAGTACAGTAATCTGCTCGCTGAGGCGCAACATGCAAACGAGATTACACGAAAAAAATCAAGAGTGGGCTTTATCAGACGGGACGGGAGGTTCCGCAGGTTTGATCCGTGTGCTTTGTGCTTCCCGGTCCGCAGCGTGACGTGAACCCGTGCACGTTGTTTAAGAAGGGGTGGGGGGAGGGGGGGGACTAATTGCAAAATAATCTTGACTGAAGGCGAGGCAATTTTTGTTGGCAATTCAAAGTGCTTTACATAAAACATTAAAGGAGATTTTCAGTCAGGGCCACAAGCTCCTCCGGAGCAGCGGCAACAGTCGAATTTAAAAGGTGGGCATCTTCTGAATCGCAAGACTTTTTTAAAATGCACGCGCCCCTTTTTGAAGCTGAACCATTCAGCAGCTATAACGCGGGTTCAGCTTGGATCACGTATGAACATGAGCAAGCACACGTCCAGATATGGAGATCAGATAAATAGCTGACACGAGTTAACATACAGCACCGAAACAACTTCACGCCATGTCCCGCTGGGAATTCAAATATAGCATCACAGGCTTCAGCGGCAGGCTAGCAGCAACACCACAAGAAATGGCTCAGCCGCTACGAGGATTCGAATAAATGGTGATGCTAATTAATGCATACACAGCTTTGAATGCTAAGGCTGATATGCTCATCACAGCAGCAGGCTAAACCTCAGAGCTAATTGACCAGCTCCACCAATCAAGCCCAGCCCGGCGGGATGTGTAACAATATCAGAAGGAAACAGCCAAAAGACAAGAATTAAATTGAGCGAGTGCGTTTACGGTAAAAAAAAAAAAAAAAAAAAACTTAAGTAGTGGATTCAGTGAAAGTTTTAAGCCTTATGTGCGAAGAGCTGGAGGAGACTTGCAGTCCCCTGGCAGTTTGTTCCAGACTGGTGGAGCATAAAGACCAAACGCCGCTCCTGCATGTTTTACGTCCGAGTCTTGGAGCAGAACGCAGATGACGTGAGCGGTCCGGGCGGCTCCAGCGCGAAGATCGGAGCGCCGCAGTGACGGCGCGGTGAGGGGACGGCGAGGAAAACCGCTGGGACCGCTCTCAGACTTGAACAGTTTCCTCACCCGAGCCGTCACGCACGCCCATTGTCTTCATAGCCTATTTCGCTCACCGCGGAATGGTCCATTACTGTACATTGTTTATTCTATACTGACGTATGTGCGGTCTCCCGACGCCCGAGGTGCAGCTGCGAGTCGGCTTTTCGCTGTGAATGTCGTCTGGAAGTGTTGACAGTGACAATAAAATATTTCAATAAAGGATGCTTTCGTGCCCGATTCTCCATCCCCACAGTGCCGAGGTAGATTTGCACGCCGGGTGACACCAGCGGCTTTTAGTTCATTTGATGCTTTTTGCCCAGTGACTCCTTTTTAATATGTGGTTGTTTCACGCCTCGCTTGAATGGACAAGGACCACCGAGGGCGGAACGTGCGCGCCGCTGGAGATGTATTTGACCTGTCTGATTATTGTGCTATTAGAGACGGCTTCAAACAAAGGGCCGTGATTGGCTCACGCCCCAAAAACGCTGAGTCATAAAAGCGGGGAGGACTCTTTCTCTGCGCAGCGAGGCCACAGAGAGTCCTGCCCCTCCAATTCAAGCGGAAGCGGCGCTCGCTTTCTCAGGCTGCAGTCGGGAGCCTTTGAGGGGGCACGGTCTTCTCGCGTTAGCTCTTCTCCAGATGCGGACTTCAAAGCGAGCAGCCCGTGAGCGGAGCGGCGGCGAATGTGCACGCGGCGCGTCGACTCGCCGAGGCCCACGCTGCGGACTCGCCGCCACGGCTAATTGGGTTCCGTCTCAACCTGCGGGAGGCCTTTGCTTTTTAAGTGCCACGGCTTTGAATGGCCACGTCTCTCTGCGAATAGGTCACCGGTGACTTATTTATGAGGCCGCCGGGAGATGGCGCCCCCCTTTTTAACGTGTTTATATAACCTGCGAGCACAGAGGAGGACAGGGTCTGGAGAGGCCGTCTTGCACCTCGCCGCAGCGTTTCAGCCCCGGGGGAGGTGGGAGATGTGGGGGAGGACTCCCAAGAATTCAGAGCACCGGCGCAAAGGTGAATCTTCTAGCAGCTGTTGATTGTGAGATTTGGGATTTTCTCAGCTCCTCTGTTGTTTGCGCCGGCGCATCATCGTTATCATGCCGCTGTTTACTTCTCCCCCGCCGCCTCCCCGCAGCCGCGGTGAATTACGAGTAGCTGCAGCGCCGGCCGGGCCTTGGAAGAAGAGCCTCTTAATCTCACTCGGATCAGCCTGGATAAATAACGGTTACTAAAATACTGCCTGCTCCGTATGCCGCGGCGGAAGGGGTTGCGTGGATGAACTGGGGCTGCGTCGGTCCGACCCCATCACAGCGAGGGGCGCTGGAGCAGCGCTCACATTCTGGCTTCCCCTTGCTGCGAGTTGAGGCGTTCTTTGTCAGTTTTGACTTAGCGAACTTGTTTTTTTTTTTTTTTTTTTTTTTTTTTAAAGGGCTTAAATCAGCTACATAAGGGGTTTTATTTCCTTCCTAAAAAAATTAAATATGAGGAACACGGGTGACCTTCAAGATAACCGAACTTTGTCTCCTAATGTCTAAAATCTTTAGGGGTGGCGGGGTTGTGGTTTAATACCCGCCTGGC
Source organism: Dactylopterus volitans (assembly GCA_901007715.1). Lineage (NCBI taxonomy): Eukaryota > Metazoa > Chordata > Actinopteri > Syngnathiformes > Dactylopteridae > Dactylopterus > Dactylopterus volitans. The sequence continues at coordinate 9,294 of CAAKHG010041029.1, read as the reverse complement.
AACAGAATCTGTCATCACATGGATTCCATTCAACTCTCATTAAAATCTGCTGCAGTGGTCCTCCTTTTTTTTTTTTTTTTTTTAAACAGCCTGATTCAAGGTCACTGGAAAACAAAAAAGAAAAAAAAAACCCTGCTGCTGCGTGACCTTGTGAAACTAAAGCTGCGTGCAGATACGAGGCTCGGTAATGTTTTCTTTGAGTTTTTTTTTTAAACTAAATGAGGAACACATGCCATTTCCTCAAAAAAAAAAAAAACACCACATTTTCTTCGATTCCGCAGGCTGACACGCAACGGCGACGTTATACCACACGTGTTTTGAGTTTCGGTTTTTGTGCAGAAGCGGCACTTTCAGCCCGGCAAAGTTGCTCATCTGAGATTCCTAATGTCAGCAGCCGCACATCCAAGCAAAGGAAACATCGACGTGAGAGGGAGACAGGAGCTGCTTCTCCATCGCGCCGGAGACACAATCGCTTACTTTCATCTAAAGGGGATATGGTTTAATTCGATGTACTTCTGCACAAGTGGCTTCAGACAATCAGCATTTTTCCCTCTGAGGAATCGGTGGATTCATGAGGGAAAGAAAGAAAGTGGGGGAAAAAAAGAGGCATATTAAAGTGCCCGTGTGTGTTCTGCATGCAAATCACAAAGTGCATGTGCAGGTTATTGCATGCGCCTCCCTCGCATGCAATATGACACAATTAATCCCAGGTGCATCCTCTCTGACTGTAGAACAAGTGCACCAGCGCCGTATGGATGATCCATGCACTGCTGATGTAATTACCCAGCAGGCTGTAGAAAACAAATAAGCCCCCATAAACACACACACACTTAAGAAATCTCAACATTTTTAACACCGTTCATAATCAGTTTAAAGTTTTGACATCTAATACACGAATGTAAACACTTTCTCAACAGTAGTTTTATAAAATAACTGCGTTTCTGTTGTGTTTTTTTTTTTTTTTTTTGTTATTGACAGACCTGTAAATCAGTGCAGGACCCATATCAGGTCCCGGTCTCGTGTTTTTGAAAGTTTGTTTTCCGGGGTCACCTTCTTGATAACATCTGGGTCAGCGCGCACAATATGACGCAAAAGGGCTTTTCGGCGCGTTTTTGTGCGATGCCGCTTGCTCATCTTCCAAAAAAAAAAATCTCCACGTGGATGATGAATATGATGATGACGGGATCTGGAGGTGGACTTCAATATTTAGCGTCTCCGTTCACTGCAGTGCATCCAAACAATGCGAGATGTGACAGCGAGATGTGTTTTTCTTTAAATTTGCTCGTCGCCCCGACGCGGTTTCAGCCCACCAGTTTGAGCGCCCGAGCAGCGGGCGGCTCGCAGCCTGGCGCCAACTGCTCCTCCAGGCTCTGATAAGTGCAGTGGAGGAGGAAGGTGATACTCATTTCGAGGGCTGGGACTCGCCGGGTCCTCACCGAGAGCCGCGGAGCCGTAAAAAACAACAACAACAACAACAACAAAAGTTCATTTTTTTATTTATTTTTTTTAAGGGCAGCAGTGGCGACCTGACCCGGATTCTTTGATAACCCCGGTTTATGTGGCTGTTTTATTTGCGCGCCCCGGTGCGATCAGGCGCGCGGCAGACGGCGGGCGCACATGGGCGCGAGCTTTTTTCGCGCGTTTGAGACGGTGACCGAGCGAGAGCTGTGGAAGAGGGAGGGGACAAGAAGAAGCAAAAGTTGACAAGGCGACAGGAGAAAGCACAGAAGAACAGCGGGGGCGATGTCGACCTCCATCCTCTACCAGGGCAGCGCGCGGAGGTCCTCCTCCGGCTTGGCGCGCGGAAAGCGACCGCCGGATTTGGAGCTGTCGGAGACCGCCTTCGGCGCGCCTGACCCCGGGACGCCCCTGGACAACCACGCGCCCTCCTCCGGGACGGACAGAACGCCGGAGGAGGGTAACGACATCACCGAGGTGCCCCAGGTCCACCTTCACCCCTACCTATCCCACCCCCGGATGTCCGTGCGGATGTCGGTGTACAGCACCGGCGTGCGCCCGGTGCTCACGCGCGCCTACGTCCAGGGACGCGTGTATAACTTTTTGGAGAGGCCGTCGGGCTGGAAATGCTTCGTGTATCACTTCACAGTGTGAGTGTTTTCCTCTTTTTTTTCTCCCCCCCTCCCCATAACCACCCGGGGTCCGTGGGGTGTTCCAGGGTATAATTGCAGCTCTTCGATTCTAATTAAGCAGGGAGTCAATTGCGCGTGCGGAGCCTCGCAAGCCCCCTTCCACTACAAAGAAGCGGTTAATCCCGAATTTTGGAAAAGATACTCCACAGATATCACGGCGTCCCACCCCCCAGGAATATTACAAGGATCTTTCAGTAGGGCTGCAGCAGATCTGGGGGAAAAAAAAAGAAAAAAAGAAGCAGCACAATTGAGCAGCATAATTCATCACAGGCAAGACAAATGTTTCATTCTCATAAGAGTTCTGGGGAAGTATTACACAGATTTTTCATCCGGGAGATTATTTCCCATCCTGCATTTAATTTGAGTGCAGCCACACAGACTTGTTTACAGGGTAGTTTTCGCAGGTGTGCAGCAACATAAAAGTAATAAAGGCCCAAAATGCCGGCGACAGGCATATTTGGAGGAGCTGATATAAGGTGGAAATAATCCGCCAGTATCATGAAGTTGTCAGGCTTATGGAGAAATTTGAAGAGCTGTGTAATTTGAACAAATGTAATGTTTTTTTTTTTTTTTTAAAGTGGTAAATGGCTTATATGTCATTGTTATTGTTGTTTTGCTTTGTTTTTTTGTGTTTTTTTTTCGCGGTGTTAGCCATGTTTGGGGTAGTTGCCAGTTCAGTACATCCCGGCCGGAGCATTCAGGCGCTGGCTCAGACATGTGGGTCATGATCCTCCAGCTCAGCCCCACCATGTGCGCTTTTCCGTCCCCCACACGCTGGCACTGATAGCGGGCAGCTAAACTTGGCAGCGTGAGTGTGCCTTGGAGGAGGAGGCAACGTGGCTCTCTGGCGCTGCCACCCCCTTGACCCCACGGTGGCGGAGGGGGCGGTGGGGGAGGGTGATTGAGGGAGGGGGGGGGGGGGGGGGGGGGGGGGTGATTGAGGGGGGGGGGGGGGGGGTGGTGGTGTGCTGCCTGTCGGAGCAGGTTAGAGTCTCAGTGGCTCGCAGGCACCGAGGCAAACTCAAACACACAGCCTGATCGCAGCCTGATACGCGATCACGGGGATAAATATGGGAACGTTTTAGGTTTCGCACCCGCAGTGATAATGTAGCACACTGTTTCAGGTGATGAAGGTGATGTGGTTTGTCACGCTCTGTTGCCATGGCGGCAGAGGCACGGAGACTTGATGATCAACAGAACGTGCATGAAGAGCTGCTGAGGAATGTCAGCAGTTGGCAATTTTGCAAATCCTCAGATCACAATCACTTGAGCTGCATCCTTTTTGATTCTTGCTTACCAATGTATCACTGCATAGTACAGCTCGTAGTCGCTGAGGTAACATTTAAGAAGGATCACGACTGCAGATAAACAAGCAGAGTCGAGGATGTGTGTCGGGTGAGTCACTATTCAGTTATGATGAGGCCCCCCCCTCCCCAAAAAGGCAGTTTATTCGCAGGTCAGTGATGGACACAAACCTCAGTCCTGCATGAATTCGCCGCATTAATATCTCATGCTCTACCTCGCAAACCATCATTTCCCCACAGGTCACACTGCTCCCTGCCGTGGCACCGCATGCAAATTGCAGTGAAGGGTGTAAAGCACCAGTAACTCGGGAGCTGATTGTGGATACGGTACTCTCAGAATCTGTCAGTCTCTGATTATAGGCAGGTGCTTTGCTGTTTATTGTTTATCCAATTTATTCCCCATTAGTCCAGACAGTAGCAATGACTACCCCCCCCCCCCCCCCCCCCCCCCCCCCCCCCCCCCCCCCCACCCTCTACA
>CAAKHG010041028.1:0-10104 GCA_901007715.1 Dactylopterus volitans | reverse complement strand
CGGAGGGCTTTTGTTCATGAGATGGAGAGGAACCAAGACTGTATATAACTAAAGGCTGTACATAACCACAGACTGGATATAACCACAGACTGGATATAACCACAGACTGTATATAACCACAGACTGTATATAACTAAAGTCTGTACATAACCACAGACTGTATATAACCACAGACTGTATATGACCACAGACTGTATATGACCACAGACTGTATATGACCACAGACTGTATATAACCACAGACTGTATATAACCACAGACTGTATATGACCACAGACTGTATATAACCACTGACCGTATATAGATCTCCTGACCTCACCGTGAAGGTGGCGTGCTGCTGTCTGGTTCCTGTTCCTCTCTGCTGGAGCCTGCTGAGGTCTGCCTGCCTCCATTCAGCCAAACATCCATGTTTGTCTCTCTTTTATTAATAAGAGCATGCATCTGCCGCCGTCGCCGCGGTTCGACGCCGCGGCCGATGGCCGCGAGCTCAGTTTGACGCTCGCCAGGCAACAGTCACTCTCTCTGTCACACCAGGCATCTTGAAATTTGATTTAGCATAATTTTCATCTCCAGCAGTGCAGAGAGAGTGCGATGCCATGAGAGAGCAGGAGGCCTGTTTATCAGATATGGACTTATGCCTCCAGCAGATCAGAATTTATTACCCATAATCATTTAAATTTGAAGCAACCTCATACAATAAGTGTGTGTGTGATATGATTGATGGATATGAAGCCACTGTGACTAACGCTTGTAAGTCTTTCAAGCTTTTTGAGTATCACAACAGCTCTGCATCTAATTAATTTTTCAGTTTGTATATTTCTAAGTTTGCGTGTGTGGTGTGTGTGTGTGTCTGTGTGTGTGTGTGTGTGTGTGTGTGTGTGCACACGGATGGATGCTCAGGTTTATCAAGACATATTGACGTTTAATTTTGTTAACATGAACAGTCGAGATTGAAATGCGAATAATATTTTAACCCGACTGAAGTCATGACTCACTTGATATAATTTAACGTGGAAATAAGATAAAGGAGACAAACATTAAGAAGCAGAGCTGAAGTTATGAAAGTGCTATCAAGGCCACACCGGAGGAAAAGAGATCTAAACTTTCAAGATTAAAATTGCAACATTACGAGAAAAAAAGTCCTAATATTATGAGAATAACGTCATATTGTTATGAGAATTTAGTCATAATGTTACGGGGTATAGTTGCAGTATGACAAAAATAAGGTGATAATATGATGAAAGAAGAAGAAAGATGTGGTATTATGAGAATGTCATAATATTAAGAGAATAGAGTTGTTGCATTTGGAGAATAATGTCGTAATATCAGTTATTTGATGAAAATGAAATCTTACGAGAACGAAGACATAACCTTACGTGGATAAAGTTGTAAATTTACAAGAAGAATAAAGTCATAATGTTTTTAGAGTAAAGTTGGAATTTTGTTAGTACTAAGTTGTAATGTTACCAGAATAAGGTCGTAACCTTACACGAAGAAAGCTGTAGTTTTACAAGAAAAAGTCATAATATTAGAAGAATAAACTCATGTTATTAAAAGAATAAAGTCATAATTTTTTTGAGAATAGAGTTGCAATATTACCAGAATAAAGTCATAACATTTCAAGAATAATGACAAGAAGAAAAAAGTCACTATATTACGCCTTTTTTTCTTAAAATTACTTTATTCTGCAAAGCTCAGACTTTTTTCCTTCAGTACATAACGGAGGGCTGCTGCCTATTAAATGAAAGTATGAATACTGATATTCATGACACGACTTTTTTCATACAGAGGATAGTGCCTTTAATACAAGAAAAGTCAGTATTACAACTTTTTTTCATAAAAGTACTTCATTCCAGAAAGCTCAGCCTTTTCTCCTGTAGTTCACCCAGACGACTTCTGTGTCCAAGTTCTCGTCATTTCCGATTTTCCTTCTCATTTACTCGCTAGATGAAAGTATGAATAATAATAACGACATTCACGATGTCTCTTGTCGTGACCTCCCTCTCTCAGTTTCCATCTCCAGAGTGGGACACCGTGACCCCCGAGGCCAAGAACCTGATCAACCAGATGTTAACCATCAACCCTGCCAAGAGGATCACTGCCGACCAGGCGCTCAAGCACCCCTGGGTCTGCGTGAGTGTCTCAGGTTCTCCTGTCACGAGGAACCTCGTCCAGCGAGGAACACGAGGATCACACACACGCTCGCTCTCTTTCCACCGCCTACTTTATTAATTCATACATTTGGGAAAACCTGCACACAGCGGGTGGGGGGTGGATTTATGTCCCTCCATAATGCATATACGCACACACACACACACACACACACACACACACACACACACACACACAGTCACACACACACTCACACTTAACATCCTCCATTATGCATCGATCAGCTGGAACACTATTGTGAGCAGGCGGTGGTCATGTGTGTGTTCATGGCTCCAGCTTGGTTGGGAGAAGCCCGTGTGTGTGTGTGTGTGTGTGTGTGTGTGTGTGTGTGTGTGTGTGTGTCTTCACTCTGGCTGCATTCAGGCTGCAGCTCTTTATGCTCAAGTCCGATTTCTGCTAAGATGTTTTATACTAATATATATGTGTGTGTGTGTGTGTGTGTGTGTGTGTGTGTGTGTGTGTGTGTGTCCCGTCTCCACCGCAGCAACGTTCCACTGTGGCCTCCATGATGCACCGTCAAGAGACTGTGGAATGTCTGCGCAAGTTCAACGCCAGGAGGAAACTTAAAGTGAGTATGGACACACACACACACGCACGCGCACGCGCGCACACACACACCCTCCAATCCTTGTAACGCTGGTTGCCATGTGTCTCCAGGGCGCCATCCTCACAACCATGCTGGTGTCCAGGAACTTCTCAGGTGAGCCCGTCTGCTTGTGTCCAGCAGGACTCGGTGCTGCTCACCAGCGAAGCTGCTTAGGTTGTTTGTCCTGATCTGAAACCCCAGAAAAGCCCGATGACACATATGATGTTGCTGCTCTGCTGTTCTTCCTGTCTGCGATTTATCTTTTTCTAGTCTCAAGCGCAGGTTTTTTAGATATAAATATATATATATATATTCTTGCTGCTTGTCAGCTTGGTCTGCAGTTATTTGGCACTTCAGGGGTTTGGCTGCGGTTTCCTCGCAGTAAGCATTTTGCTGGCAGAGACAGAGTGCACCGTCGGAGCGCCGCCCGGACGGCGGCGGCGGCGGCGGCGGCGGCGGCGGGCTGATGCATCGGCACTATCGACCCGCCGCTTTAATGCTCTCGTGTAAGTAAAGCGGCTCCCGTTGATTACAGCCGGACGTCAGAACGCTGGCGAGACCTCTGAACTGCTTGTTGAGTAGCTGCAGACCTGCTGGTCAGAGCCGACGTCCTCAGAATTACTGAGGTGATGCTTCTCCGCCTGACAGGAAGCGGGTCACTGGATGACCCCGGATCGGTGCGTTTATCGAAACTCTGTGGAAAAGCCCCCTTTTTTTTGGGTCATTCTTATCCTATGAAGTTTATTAAGAAATCCAGAAGGTGAGAGAGGAGGTAAAGTGAGGCTCTCGTCCCAGCTGTGCCTCCACATTGAATCCCTCTCTGTCCAATAGTGGGACGGCAGCACACCAGCCCTGCCGCTACCACCAGCACCGCCACAATGGCACAGGAAGGTACGTCTGCCGGAGGCGCTGCCAGCTTGGCACTCAGGAGACTGGCATGTGACCTGGTCTGCTTGAACCCCTCCACCTGCTGTCTGCTGCCTGCACATCGATGGACCACTTGTGAACGGTGGCCATTGCGCTGGAGCATCTCGCTCGCACACACCTGAACACACAAGCACACACATCCATCAGCCATAATGTTGTGACCACTGACAGACCCTCTGGCTACCATGGTGCCTCTGAGTGGGGGGACATTTAGTCCTCAAAGCTGATGCGTCAGAAGCAGGAAAAATGGGTGAGTGTGAGGACATGAGCCACTTTGACAAGGACCAAACTGTGATGTCCAGACGACCGGGTCAGAACATCTCCAGAACTGCAGCTCTTGTGGGGGGTTCCTGGTCTGCAGTGGTCAGGACCTATCAAAAGTGGTCCAAGCCGGCGGAGGCAGTGTGATGCTTTGGGCAACGTTCTGCTGGGGAACCTTGGGTCCTGCCATCCATGTGGATGTTCCTCTGCCACGTAGCAGCTACCTAAGCATTGTAGCAGACCATGTCCCCCTTCCATGGAAACGGTATTCCCTGATGGCAGCGGCCTCTTCCAGCAGGATAATGCTCCCTGCCACAAAGCAACAATGCTTCAGGAACGTTTGAGGAACACAACAACCAGTTCGAGGTGTTGACTCGGCCTCCAGGTTCCCCAGATCTCAATCCCATCCAGCATCTGTGGGATGTGCTGGACCAACAAGTCCAGATCCATGGAGGCTCCACCTCACAACCTCCAGGACTTGAAGGATCTGCTGCTGACATCTTGGTGCCAGATACCGCAGCAACACCTTCAGAGGTCCAGTGGAGTCCAGACCTCCACCGGTCAGAAGGGGGACCTACACAGTATTCGGCAGGAGGTCATAATCTTATGGCTGATTGGTGTGTGTGTGTGTGTGTGCTAAACAAAGCTCAGGTCTTGACCTTTGCGTTGATGCTCAGATGACTGGATGTTTGATTTTTAGCCAATAAGCTAACACCTAGCATGACCTCCCACCCACCACCAGTCAAAGCAGCGTCTCCTCTGCCCTGCAACATGACGCCGGTGTTCTTCAGACACACCCGGGCAGCCCGGGTTCGTACCTGCAGCCTCTGGCTGATGCCCAGTCGATGACGCCCGCCCGCCCACCCGCGCTGGCCGCCACCCCCCCTCCGACCCCGCATGGCAGTGGCGCTCGCGGCCGACCGAGCATGTGTGTTAGCGCGCGGCCTCAGACGCCGGCCTGCATGGGGAGCCGCACACACTGAATGCACAAGTGTGTGAGTGTTCCTGCGCGTCTCCCTCCTGCCTGCTGACACACACCAGCCAGACGCCTCAGTATGCTTCAAACACAGAGAGGTGCCACCGGCGCCAATGCACACACACACCCGCGGCCCACGTCCAGTGCCCACTGTGTGTGTGTGTGTGTGCGTGCGTGCGTGTGTGTGTGTGTCATCCCTGTTGGCGCCTCTTTGTGACAGATGTCCTGCGGTTGAGCATCTTGACACTGTTGTGTTGGGTGAAGAAGTGAAAGTGGTTCATTCATTCAGGTTCAGCGCAGCAGCTAATTTCACCGGTGGCAAAAGACAAAATGCCCGAACTTTTCCCTATTAAGGGGGATTTTTTTTGATAGAGAGACTCGAATGGAGGGTCAAAGGTCAGAGGGTGTCTCTCTCTGGACAAATGAAACTGATTTGATTAGATCAGATTTGAATTCTCCTTGTTAGCATGTCAGTGTGTGTTAGCGTGTCAGTGTGCGTTAGCATGTCAGTGTGTCACGCTGAAACAGCATAAATGGTTTCCTGTTGAACGTGTTGCGTCATGTTTTATCTCGGTCACGCTGGTGCTGTGGCAGCAGTGTTCCGGGCGCCTCTCAGAATAACCCGTCTATCACGTAACTGATGGCCGGACTGCTGCCTCGTAGCCTGCGGTGGACACACGGTGGCCGCAATGTTGTGGCTGACTGCTGGCGAGCTGGTCCTGGTCCTGGTCCTGGTCCTGGTCCTGGTCCTGGTCCTGGTCCTGGTCCTGTGGGCGTCTCGCTGGCGCGGCCGTTTTGAAGCATACTGACTGGCGATTGTTGTTTTTTTAAGCTGGAATCACTTTTTGTATTGATGAGCAGCTGCGGCGTCACTGATTGGTCGGGACGGTGTCGCCGCCCACCCGCCAACGCTTGAATGCTGCATGTCGGATGCGTCCACGAGCCACCGTCGTCACGTGAGGCGCATCAGGTCTCCCGATATCCCGATATGATCCCACGAGCGTCACATGTCACAGTTAAAGTTTTGCTTTCTGTGGAGATGTTACGTACTTTTTGTCTCCGCCTCCTCATTGGCTCCTCCCCCCCGTTTGTATGGACGGTAACGCGCCGTTTAAATGCTTCAGCGCTGATATGCATGCTGACATATGCACTTTGTTTCCTGTTGGCTGTGTGTGTCATTTCCGTGTGAAGCAGCTGGTGACTGTGGTTTCTGACGTGCATGCGCATGCATATCAGAGTCGTGCACATGCGCACGATGTGACTGCACATGTTCAGGACTGGTGGTTCTAGATGCCAAAGGGGAACTTTGTTATGCTGAAAAAGGGTGTTCTTTTCTCAAAACTTGTTTATTTGAGTGAGAAGTAAGACATTTGTAAGCTTAAGAAAGCCTCTGATGTAGATTCATTAAGGCTGTAACACTGAACCAGCTCGATTTCAACTGGAAAATTCATAAATTACACAAACAAAAGTAGTCGCAGGGAGAATATTGACTGCTGACTTACAAATGTAAATTTGATATTTTGCAATTTTGACATATTAACGCAACATTTAAAATCAGAACTAACGATAGTTAATACATTTAATTTAATTTCCATTTCTTTTCCATTTTTAAGACCCCATATAACGGTTTGTGGAGTCAAATTTGCGGCTTCATCGATGGTTTGAAATCAGAGATGCAAACGGGGCAACTGTGAGAGGTGCAGATGATAGAAAATGTCATGTTTCATCACTGAATTCTTTATTAATTGGACAAATGCTTTTATTAGGCGATCGATTTCATCGAGTCTTAAACGACCACGTTTGGGTGGCGTTGGTCCCCGTTTAGCCAGTAAACTGTTTGTGACCTGAGAAACTGCTGCCATCTTGTCTCTGCTGACTGACCTCCACGTTAGCCTCTAGCGCCTCCTCCATCCTCCTCCACCCTCCTCCAATCTCCTCCAATCTTCTCCCTCCTCCACCATCCTCCAATCTCCTCCACCCTCCTCCAATCTTCTCCATCCTCTTCCATCCTCCAATCTTCTCCCTCCTCCACCCTCCTCCAATCTTCTCCATCCTCCACCCTCCTCCAATCTTCTCCAATCTTCTCCCTCCTCCACCATCCTCCAATCTCCTCCACCCTCCTCCAATCTTCTCCATCCTCCACCCTCCTCCAATCTTCTCCCTTCTCTTCCATCTTCTTCCATCCTCCAATCTTCTCCCTCCTCTTCCATCCTCCAATCTTCTCCCTCCTCTTCCATCCTCCTGACATTGTCTGTCTTTTCCTTCCAGCCTGCAAAACTCTACTAAACAAGAAGTCGGACGGCGTGAAGGTGAGTCCTCTGATTTCCGTTTAATTGATCTGTGACTCTTCCTCTTATTTCTTCTTATTTTTTTTAAATTATTTTTGACCTTATTTTGGCGTCTTATCTTTGCTCCGCCCCCCGTAACTACTCTGATGTCATGTCTCTTGAATATTATGTAAAAGCAGCATGTTCTTATGTTGGATTAACTTTCAGTTCCTCGCGACATGACGCGTAAGTCTCCGGCCTTTCTGAGCCGTTAATAAATGAGCATATTTGATGCAGATGTTTGATTCCTGTGAAGATGAAAATGTAACAAAGGCCAACAGGTAACCCGCCAGCTGATGGACGGCGACCAATCACCAGCGGCCGTTTAGTTTTGCGTCGGGCGGCCGCTTCGCGTCGGTGCATGCAGTGGAGCGCCGTGATCACGGGCCAAAAGCACTTTACCCATAATGCAAAGCGAGTAGTACATGACACAGGCCATGATGATGATGTAAGTCTTGCACACGAGTCCTGCTTCCACAGCCAGCACCGGCGCCCCCTGGAGTCCACCCAGCGCAGCTGCGTTTTCACATATTTTTATTTATTTTTACTCTTTTTTGATCAGCTCCTTGTTCCCGGTGACCCCTCCTTTTTATTATTATGATTATTGTTTTCCTCCTCCTCTCTATTGCTGTCTGTCAGAAAAGGAAGTCCAGCTCGAGTGTTTGTTTGATGGTGAGATCAGTTCTGTTGATGTCCTTTCAGTTTCAGTCTTTTGTCTCCTCCTCCTTCTTCCTGACTGCCGGTCGTCCCCTCCCTCTTGATTTTTTTTGGCTCCTCCCCCTCTGTTTTTTTTTTGGGCCGGAGATGTTGACGCATCGTCTGACAGTTTTCATTTGGTCCAAACGTCGTTGGACTTCCCAGTTTCATCCAACATTCCCGCAAGAACCATTTCAGCTCCCGACGAATCCCACTCCAACATGAGGATTCTCGCTTCACCCGCCGGCATCATCGACCCTCATAGGCCCGACGGACATGCCGATCAATCATCAATATGCAAAGATAGCTGCATACGTTTTGTGCCTTTTATTTTTTTATTTTTTTATTTGTCCCTTTTTCCCGTAAATGGAAGAGCTGTCTTGGTCACCGGTGCTGAAACCAGAGGTAGTTCAAGCCGATTATCGGACCGCAGACAGCAGATGATAAAACCCTCTCAACTCGGCCCGGACAGGCGTGTTCTGATCAAATACAGTGATGGATAACGGCGTCACCTAATTAACACCGCTTCCTAATAAACACCGTTTCCTAATAAACGGCGTTACCTAATAATCGGCGTTACCTGATAAATGACGTTACCTAATAAACACCGTTACCTAATAAACGGCGTTACCTAATAAACGCCGTTACCTAATAAACGGCGTTACCTAACAATCGGCGTTACCTAACAATCGGCGTTACCTGATAAACGGCGTTACCTAACAATCGGCGTTACCTAACAATCGGCGTTACCTGATAAACGGCGTTACCTAACAATTGGCGTTACCTAACAATTGGCGTTACCTGATAAACGGCGTTACCTAATAAACAGCGTTACCTAATAAACGGTGTTACCTAGTAATCGGCGTTACCTGATAAACGGCGTTACTGATAAACAGCGTTACTTTTTTCAGTAAACAGTCATCAAAATCGTTACCATTTCCATGGTTACAAGGCAGTTGCCGTTACTGACAATAAAATGCGGCGCTTTACTGTAACTAAACTGATTGAAGCTGTTTTCATCTGAGTGATCCGACCAGGAGGGAGAGGGAGGGGGCGGGGCCACCACATAAGTGATGTGATTGGCTAAGGTAGAGTAACATTTCATGTTAGCCAACCAGAGGCAGAGTTGGGTGGCTGTTGTTCTCACGCGCGCGTGCACACACAGACGCACGCGCACACACACACGCACACACACACACACACACACACACACACACGCAGCAGTGGCGAGCCCAGATGATCCAAAGGTGACGTTTTTAAACAGGAAGTTCAGACATGAATTTCCCCTCATTCAGATAAAAGGCAAGAATGTAAAGGTGAAACATGATGATGAGGAGCAAAGTGTTTCTGCACCTCCGCTTGTCTCACGCTGGCCCACAGCTACGCTACTATACTGGAAATCAGTATCCCATGTTTTCTCTGAATAATATATTCGATTAAGTGTGCATTTCATTAATTAAATATTTTTAATATTCCAGTCAAGTGGGAGGATCCAAATTCTTTGAATATTTGAATGTTTTAAAATGTAACAATAGTTACTTTCCCTGGTAACCAGTGACTTTTATCATGCTGTAGCTAAGATACTAACTCAGTTACTTTATGGCAGAAGTAAGTGTAGCTAATTACTTTTTAAAGTAACAACACTTGTGATATGTGACTCACATGTACCCAGACAGGCGGAGGTTTGAACACGCTCATCCCAACATCTCCAGCCTTTTTAAGGTGGCGATGACAGGAAATGACATCACGTCCTAGAAAAGCCGTCAGTTTTTCTGCTCGTTTTGAATGATTGTTAATTAGAATCATATTTGTGTTCATGTGCGTCAGTTAGAAAAAAGGCTGCAGAAACATGAGTGAGGCGCCTCTGTTCAGCGTTCAGTGATGTTAAACACACATCTGCATCTTCATATTCACTTAATAGTGTTCTCCTTAAAGGGATAGTTCACCCAAAACTTGAAATCCACCATCATCCCCTCACTTTTATGCCGATTTAGAGGAGGGAGGCAGCACAGTTGAGGTCAACGGCGTGGTGTCGTCCACTTAAGCTCAATTTGCTGTAATGGATTTCTGCATTGTCTAACTTTGCGTGCGCGCGCGTGCACACACACACACACACACACACACACACACACACACACTCACAGTCTGAAAACCCGATCA
>CAAKHG010041023.1:0-10938 GCA_901007715.1 Dactylopterus volitans | reverse complement strand
ACAAAGCGCCCCCCGGCCCCCCCCCCCCCCCGCGACTCAAATTAAGCCCGGCGTGACACCCCGATGACGGGACTCGCGAGCGCCGAATCGATGCCATGAATCATTTATGCGGCTGAAATACGGCGGACCCGCATTATCGTCCAGTAACACACAGGACGGGTATGTAAATCGCTTTCATCAGTCGAGGCTTTTAAAGCGCGTAAGCAAGCGAGCGCGTGGAGGTAATTGTCGCTTTTAATGTTGTGAGATTGATTTTTCTTACTGAGCAAAAAAATGAAAATGGGGCCTCAAAGCGCAGGAGACCCAGAAGATTTTAAAAGTATTTCAGCAATTCAGTTAATTCATCATTTATTCTTTAAAAAAAAAAAAATTAAGTCCTCATACGTTTAGCATTGTCAGTATTCAAACGTTCCCCCTTCAGACATATTTTCTAACGTCACAACAGTTTTGTACGTATATGTCATTATTAATTATTCATAAGCAGCCCGCATGTTTGTCAGCCCGCGAGGGGATTTGCTAGCAAATGTATTCATACGTATACCTGCCATGCAATTAATTAAAGGATTCAGGACTCCTACACGTTAAATCGTACCAGAAGCTGCAGTCATTGTTTAATTCGCTTTAAAATGACAATCTGTAGCTAATCTGAGTGAACCAATTTTTCTCTGTAATACCAGTTTGCTCCTTAAGAGGCGACAGTGAGTCACTGTTGTGGTTCCACAGGAGCATTTGTGCTCGTTACACTGTGTCGTTGTAATTGTCTTCTTCTTTTTTTTTTGTTGGCAAGCGTGAGACTCCGTAGCTCCTCACAGATGAAACCCATTTTAAACTACAATTACTTCTGAATTAATCTCCTCATTAATTTATAGCTTTGCTCTCCTGCTAGTGCTAAGGAAGCTACATTTAGATATATTTCATAATGTTACAACAGTTTTGTACTTATGTGTGATTATTAATCATTAATAAACAGCCTCCATGCATGTCAGCACACAGGGGGGTGGAGGGGGTGTGGGGGGGTTAGAAAATGCATTCATGTGAAAATTTCACTTCTGGCTATGCAATTTATTAAATGATTTAAGACTGCTAAACTTTAAATTGTAGCAGAAGCTGGAGTCATCGTTTAATTCGCTTTAAAATGAACCAGCTTTTCTCGTAATACCAATTTGCTCCTTAAGAGGCGATAGTGAGTCACTGTTGTGGTTCCACAGGAGCTTTTGTACTCGTGTAGATTTAAAAAAAATAATCTATTTTTGCTTTTTGGCAATAGTGAGACACCGTAGCTCCTTACACACGCAACCCATTTTGAACTTAGATTACTCCTGAATTAATCTGCTGATTAATTGATAGCTTTGCTCTCCAGCTAATGCTAAGGAGGCTACATTTAGCATTTGGTAAGAAGTACAAGCTTTGCATATGCATAATGTATCAGTCGCGAGGACACGGGTAGTCAGTGTCCAAAGATTATAACTGCTCCCACTCAGACGTGTTTTATGATGTTACAACAGTTTTGCACTTACACGTCATTATTAATCATTAACGGTCAGCCCGCGGATGGGTGGGTGGGGGGGGGGTTGTTAGTACATGCATTCATACACAAATTTCACTACATTTGCTTTGCCGACGACTGAACGTAAATGTGCTGCTTATCAATACCGAGTGCCCCATGCAGCCTCTTTCAGTTCATGTAAAACAAAGGGGAGAAATGCCGGATTGAACTCTAAAATTAGCCATGCGCGGCGTGGATGGCCGCGGCGGCCTCCCTCACAATCCTTCCACGCAATCGCGAGCCAGACAAGGTCAAACAGGAGCGCCGAGGTGCCTGCTGCCGCCATCCCGGCGCTCGCTCGCTATCTCCGCCGCGGAAAAGTTGTGGAGTGCTCTCGGCGAGATTGTTGTATGCACAGCGGAGTCTCAGCAGGGCTTAAGCTGATCCGCCCGAGTTATGGGCTTTCATTTCGAGGGCCCCGCGTGATTTTATCGGATTTTATTTTTGCACCTCATCTGCAATGCGTTTCCCTTGCTGGTGAGAACACAACCTGCACTCCTGCTGTGGTGCACACAAATGACCAAAAAAAAGAAAGAAAATTATACATCGTAGCGTCAGCGGCAAATAGAGCGAGGAGCGATTTAATCCTTTAACGGTTTGAGAGACGTTTTTGATGGGACAAGAGGCTCCCAGCACCTGTTAATTGGGTTGGACCCTGTTTTCACGGCGCTGGCTAGCTCGCGCAGGGTTCTCATTACGGATGAAAAGACGGAGGCGGGAGAAAGAGAGAAAAAGCAGAGGTGTGCGATGACCGCCTGTTGCTGGCCGGTCAGCCAGAGTAGCCGCTAGCTGCTAGCAGCGGCATTCCGGCATGAGTTTTCAGTGCTGCGAGTGGAGATCTTGGAGGTCACGGATGTTTTTCGTAGCGCTAGCTAGCTGGCGAAGGGGTTCTCATTACAGGTGAAAACACGGAGGTGGAAGATGACAGCGGGGAGGAGAGCGAAAAGCAGAGGTGTGGGATTCTCACCTGTTGTTAGTCAGTCAGCCAGAGTAGCTGCTAGCCGTTAGCGATAATCCCTCTGACACGATTTTTAACTGTTATGGATGAAGAGCTTGACGGTCACGGATGTTTTGGCGGCGCCAGCTAGCTAGCGCAAAGTTCCCATCACAGGTGAAAAGGCAGAAGTGGAGGTTGAGAGCAGAGAGAGGAGAGACAAAGAGCTGCAGGCTGTTAGCGGGTGTTTCAGCTGTTAGCATTCAAACGGGGGATTTTTTTTCACTGCTGCGGCTCGAGATCGTGATGATCGCAGACGCTGATGAGATCTGAGGCACGAAGGGCGTCACAATATAGATCCAAAGGCCATTTTAAAGGTTATTTCTGGTCCTGTCTTTTGTCCAAATCACTTTATTCCTTAAAAATAATGTCAGAGTAGCTTGTTTTATCCTTCAAGTGACGCTAATCAAACAGTTCTGTATTTATTTTTGAGGATTAAATCTGGGACGTCAGCTTCATGTCATCTTGAAAAACGTCTTGCTGGCTAGCTGTTAGCGGTTCTGTTAGCTGTTAGCATTCTGTCAGCATTTTTCACCGGTGACGGATGATGGTGGTTGGATGCGAGGCACGAAGGACGTCGCAATACGGAACCAAAGATCATTTTAAAAGCTGTTTTTGTTCCCGTCTTGTGTCAGAATCAGGCTGTTCATTAAAAATCACGTGACGATCCCGACATTGTTCCTCCATGTAGCTTTTTTCTTTCAAATGAATGAAACAGCTTTTTATTTTCTTCATTTTTTTTTTTTTACTTGAGGATGGGATTCGGCACGTCAGCTTTATATCATCTTGAAAAACATTTTTTTTTCTCCCCCAAATGCTTAGTATTCCGCAAATGATCAATGTAATAACACAGCATAATAGTCGGCATGCATCACGGGCCGCTATGATGCCTCTTATCAACATCGGCGTCATTAGTCCTCGTAGACAAATGCTCGCCGCCGCGGACATTAGCGGGATGAGTGACAGCGGCGCGCCGAAGAATACATCATCCAAACGCTCCCTCCAACCAGACCGCGCGCTGTTTTGTTGCGCTCCTTTGCCTAATTAAACCTTTTTGTATGCAAATTCTCAAAAAGGAAATGAAAAAAGGTTTTCTATTACGGCTCCGCGGCTCTAATATGATTGGCCGCGCGTCCTGCATGCCAAAACCCCCACATACTTTTAAACGCCACATTACCCGCAACATGTAATTACTCGCCATTTCTCTGCCGTACAGGTAGTGAATTATCACCCATTAATTGCCAATTATAAAGACATAAAAAAAAAAGTTAAGTTTTTTTTTTTTTTAAATAGATGTGCTTCTGAAAATGGATGTTTCCCTTCCTCTCGGTGGCTGTCACCGCCACAGTAGATCAACATCATGGGAGAAGCACTGCAGATTAAAAATGTCAATTTGAGGCATCACTCTCTGATCTACGATACACAGCTGGGGAGCACAACAAGAGTGTGAACCTGGACTCACTCGCACGAGTGCCACACACACACGCACGCGCACGCACGCATGCACACACACACACTCAGCGGACGTGACCGTGTTGACTCCCCGCGACACGACTATACACTCTCATCCGCGGCGGGCTTGGCCGGCGCCTCCGTCTGAGCGCTGCCTCCTCGGACCTTTGACTTGTTTGTGCAGATTAAAGATGCGATGTGGAACCGCGCGCCGGGTCGGAACGGCGGCGGCCGCCAAGGTGTGCCAAATGTCAGCGTGATGAAGGTGGGGGCCTCTAATGCTGCATTAGCTCTGCGGCGTTGTTAAGCGCGGGCGAGGCGCGGCGTGATGAATGTCCGGCAGAGACAGACACGCATTTCTACCTGTCTCCACCCGGCTGAGGACGGGAGGGGAGGCAATCTATTTAGCCAGGAGGGGTGGGGGGCAGGGGGGTGAGGGAGGGGTTAGGCAATCCAATCTGAAGATGTTTCCTGGTTGACGGGGTGGAAGCAGTGAATTGACATGGCGCACTTTGGGCCTGGGAGATTTCAGGCTGACACGGGCAGGGAGGCGGGAGGGGGGGGCGGAGCCAGGGCCGGGGCGACGCGGGAAGGTCGGCGCGGGACTGGCAGGTGTCATTTGATGTCTTGCGGGTTACCGGCCCCCGGAGTGATGTCAGAGCCGCCGCCTGTCAAAGCGGGGAGCCGGATTCCTCTTCTTTTTTTTTCCCCTGTTTTTCTCGTCTTCTGCTCCTTCACGTATTCGATCATAACTCATCAGCTCCGCTCGTTTCTGGATGTGAAAAGCAGGTCAGCGGGCGAATCTGTGGCCGCCTATTTAGATTACCAATAAAATACAAATTGCTTTGCAAAACAAAGTAAGAGCAGCTCTCTGACTGACGCCTCCATAATCAGAGGAATATGACGTGTCAATTATAAAATGACTCCTCTCAGCAATGCTCGTTTGGGAATCGTTTTTACTGTTCGTGATAGGCAGGTTTCATCCATCCAGCCGCACGCCCACCGCAACCCAGCATATTATAATAATAATCATAATAATGATATAACTTAACCAGATGTTTTTAACCCTTAGATGCTTAAGTAGTTTCCTTGCAATATATCTTGCTAGTTGCTATCATTTCATATTCCACGCATTCCTCGAGAAACATGTTTTTGTTATGATGTCATTTCAAATTCTGATTTACCTCTTATCGATTTTCAGAAATCGTAGCTTCTGTATTACTAACCCCCAGCTTTCATAAGTGGGTCAAAAATGACCCATATTGAAATCATTTGTGCCACTTTTATCCACTTTTGTTTGTATTAGCATGTTCCACATGCTAAAAAGTGAAGAAAAAAAATAACTCAAATATGGAATAATTCTTGCGTGTACAATAAAAAAAATAAATGAATATTCTCAACAAAAACGTCAGAAATGGACGAGTGCGGGGTCCGATCACTCATCGACGCACCGCTTGTCCTCGTTATGCCTCCGTACTCGTGCGGGTTATAGAGGTCATAACCAGGACGCTTCGGAGGCTGCTGATAGGTGGAGTCGCCTGCCTTTGGGCGGAGCCTGGCAGACGCCGCCATCAGGGCAACGCGTCCATGACGTGAAGCTTGGAGCATTAAAATCACGATTCAGGCATTCACATTCGAATTATTATTAAAAAAAAAAAAACGGAGTCCAGGCTGTGCTGCTGCTGATTTATTTACTTTCGGCTGCGGCGTATTTGATCCATATCCGCCACGCGCCGCCGCTGCTGCGCGCCACTGCCGTGCGCCACTGCCGCCCGCCCGCCGCTGCCTCCGCCTCCGATAAAACATGGCGTCTCTTTCAATCACTTAGAAACAGACTGTACTTGTTTTTTTTTGTTGTTGTTGGGTTTTTTTTACACAGTTCTGACCGGCTGTTCTCGTGCCTGTAGGGCGGCGTAGCTGCACATCGAGGAAATAATAAATAGACCAGGCGAGTAAAAATAGAGAAATGTCCTTCTGGCCTGCGGTTCCTGAGTTCTGTGTCGGAGCTTCGGTTTATTATAACGGAAGCAGCCTCGTACGTGCGCGCGCGCCGTGCATTCATGTGGCCGCTGAGGTCGGCCAATCGGGCGCCGGACGGCTTCACCTTCACCGCCTGATCCTTAAATCCACGCCGCTTCAATCGGCTAATCTTAACCTCACTTTAATCGCAGCTTATGGGCCGATTTCACTCAATTTTCCCTCATCACCGCGGCAGGTCCAGACGGCGCTCTCTCGGGTTTACACAGACCCGGTAATCAACCGTGATTCACTCATGTTTGCCGCTGTAGCGATGGAGGCGCCGCGCTGAAGCGTTTTAAGTCCCGGCCGGAGTTTTCCAGGCGTTTAACAGCATGGCAGCAGAATCCAATACAAGTGAAGTCAATGGGGACCACCTCTTAAAGTGTGACCCAAAAAAAGCATAAAAACGCCTCCATGCTGCTGCTGCGGCTCAAAATGGCGTCAGTCGCGCCGCCATTTCAGCTTAATGGCAGCCGCTGTCCCGCTAGCCTCTTTTAGCGGTCTTGAACAATTCACTTTACACCTGGAAGTAAATAATGAGGGAATTTCCATTTTTGGGTGAACTGCCCTCCCAACAACGACGGGTGTTTATGATCAATAATCATAACAACAACTGTAGCAAGTAGTGGGTGCTCGTGGCTTTTGGCCAGGATGCACCTGGTCTCCTTCACATCAGCTGCACATGGTTTCCAGTTGGCCCACGCTGACGGGCGTCCGCATGCCGAGGTCACGTGGGCCAGCGGACGCTCCTTTGGTGCGAAGGTAAAGATGCATGTTTCGTGCCTTGAACGTAGATATTAAATGATACGCGGCTGTTCCGCCGCTGCTCGTCGCAAGATCCGCGCTAATGTTATTCATCGCAGAGGTTGGACGAGTCAAGAGTCTCTCGGCAACTTTTAAGGATAACGAAACGCTCGGCGGCGGCGGCGGCGGCGGCGACCCCGGCCAAGCCGCTTTCCCATTAAGTTAAAAAGGCTCGCCGGCTCTTGTCGGTGTCACATTTCTGACAAGAAAAACAAGGCTCCGTGTTGAACATGTGAAATAATTAAAATTTAGCACACTGACCTTTTCGCCGACCCCCCCTCCCTCTTTTTCTTTTTTCCCCCCCTTATGAGAGGCGGCTCTGCCGACTGGCTCTAATTACCATTAGCCTCCAGCAGCTGACTGGTGCCTTGTGGGGGAAGCAGAGAACAGTCCTGCAGTCCTGTAAAACACAGCAAAAGGCCATCGGTTCATCTGTTCACCCCCCCTCCTCCTCCATCTCACCCCCCCCATCTCACCCCCCACCTCCCTCTCGTCTTCCACTCCTGCAGAGAAAAAAAGATGCTCTTGAGGGCTCTGCTCCAGCAGACACCTCCGCTCTGTTCTCGCTCTCTCTGTATCCTCATAATTCCATATTTTCCCGTCTGCCGCAGCCACTCCAACGCACCTCAGAAGGCAAACAGATTTGCGCCCATGCAGTCACGATAATTACGGGGTCATTATGATTGTTATTATTCTTTTTTTTTTTTTTGTCAGGAATCACTGACATCAGCAATGCCACACAAACTTTGCTCCCATCGTGACGCCCGTTGTTTTCTATTTAAAGGTCCGCCCCAAAGTGGGCGGACCGCCCCACTTGGTCAAACCGGGGAGCCTAAATTTAGCAGCTAACTAGCTAGCCTCCCGTCACGTTCACGGCGCTTGGTGTTGGGAAAGTGTGTGCGGCTACATTTAGGCTAAAGATATGGTGCGAACCCCGCCCGCCCACACACACACACACACACACACACACACACACACACCCTCCATCGCCGTGCCCGCATTGTAGTGAGTAGGCAAAAGAGTGAATTATCGTTTCTGGGTGAACCGTCCCTTTAAGTCCACTTTCCCAGCATTAAAGCTTCAGTAACAATTCTAGGTTGTTGTTGTTTTTTTTTTGCAGTTTACATTTGTGGACGAAACCAGGTTGAAATCTATTTTAAATGGTTAAAAAAAACAAAAAAACAAATGCCCATCTGTTCGCGCAGCTGCTTCAGTCATTTTCAACAGTTTTGTTTGTTTTTTTTTGTTTTGTTTTTCTCGCGGCACCGTCTCGTGAGCCGCGGCTCCGAGAGCGAGGGAAATCAGCCGGCGTCAATAACTACAGTAACAGCCCGGGCGGCGCGGCCTGATGGGACGGCCTATTTTCAGACAGCTTATTTATTAATGCTAAAGTGAGGGCGATCCGCAATGAATAATGCGCGGATCCGCGATTTGTCGAGTCAAGGTCAAACGGCGGCAGCGGCCCCAGCGGCTCCAGCCCGTCCCGCCGCCCGTCCCGCCGCGCAGATACCATCAGGTAGCGCGAGAGGAACCGATAAAAACGATTCCCCCGTAACATCTGAGATTTGTGTAGCGCGGAGAGGCAGCCGCCATTTTTCACTGAAATAAAAAAAAAAAATCAATCAGCTGTACCAGTGGAAGGAAGGAGGGCGGGCAGGGGGGGTGGAGGCTCCGTTCCATCATTGCTTCATTGACTTTCCCCACAGATAAACTTTTCCTTGCAAACATCTCGCGATGCGGCTGGAGGCCAAGAAGGTGCGAATGAGTTGCTGTGTGCAAACGCGGCTTTTTTCCTCTCGGCTTCAAGGCTGAAGGCGACAGAAGCGTCCTCGGCCTTCTCGTCTCTCACCGGACGAGGACGTTGGCTTGGTCTGGCGGGCTGATGAGCTCACGAGCAGCTCAGAGGAACCAACACCGGCAGGTGGGGGGATGGGGAGGGGTTTGAGAAACGCGACCAACTGGGTTTTGATTTTACTAACATCTGTGCCCAGGTGTCCATCACCGACCACTTCATTAGACTTTATTAGACCTTTTACTACCTGATAAGCTTCTGCTGCTGCTGTGGTCCACCAGCTTCCAGGTTGGAGGTGTTGTGGGTTCAGAGCTGCTCTCCTGCTTCCTCGGCTGTAACGATGGTTCATTGAGTAACTGTCTTCTCTCTATCAGCTGGAACCAGTCTGGCCGTTCTCCTCTGACCTCTGACCTCTGGCATCAACAGTTCATCTCCTCCCAGAGAACTGACCATCACTGGGTGTCTCCTCTTTGTGGGACCATCCTCTGTAAACCCTAGAGATGGTTGTGTGTGAGAACCCCAGTAGATCAGCAGCTGTCCAGCAGCGTCACAAACTACAGTCCCAATAACAATCATTCAAACATGTCAACACCTCTCTCACACACATTCAATCACAATCCAACATAAAACTCCTCCTGAAGGGAGAACTGATTGCAGGGCTGTTGTATTATACTCTATGGTGGACACGCGGTGGTCGTAATCTTATGGCTGATGGGTGAATATTGTTCATGCTGATGTAAATAATTCCAACTTTTAATGGCCTGACGTATCCCAGGCAACCAGAGTTTAATTGGCGGGTTATGTTGACCCAAGCAGACAATTAATTATTGCATTATAATGTGTACGGCGCCGCCTTGGACCTAAAATCATCTCCATCTTATCCAGACATAGCATGAGTGCTGTTGCCATGGAGATTGTAGTTAAGCACAGCATTCTCCATTATGGCTGGTCACTGTCACATTGCTCCATAATAGAAAGTAGTGATAACCGAGGCTCGTTTGTTGAGGTGGACGGAAGTGCAGCGGCGCTTCTCCATTAATCCCCCTCCCCCCACCACCACCACCCCACCACCCCCTCAGCTCCTCCTGGCTTTTCGGGCCTGACCTTATTCCCAGTATGTGTGATGTGATGCAACATGACATTCAAGTGTGTCCCCTGGACCAGCGAGCAGCTCTTAGAGCTGTGTTCCTTCAGAACGGGGCCCGGCTCTCCGCTTCCCTCCGCTATTCCACAGGGAATAAACCGATCGTCTCCTGTTTTCCGAGCGGAGCTGAGATTTCACGCGGCGGCGGCGGGAGGAGGACCAGCAGCTCCGGTGTGGAGGAGTGTGGATGGACCTTACTGACGGGGCAGAACGGCACGCGACCCATCATTTGGGGTTTTGTTTGTTTTTGTTTTGTTTTTTCGGATTAAAAACGACAGCGCGGCCGCGGCGATCTCTGAACGCGTCGCAGGGTGTTAATCTGACAGTTCGTCCGGCGGCAGCAGTAGCGGCGGCGGCAGCAGTAGCGGCGGCGGCAGCAGTAGCGGCGGCAGCAGTAGCGGCGGCGGCGGCGGCAGTAGCGGCGGCGGCAGTAGCAGCGGCGGCAGTAGCGGCGGCAGCAGTAGCGGCGGCGGCAGTAGCGGCGGCGGCAGTAGCGGCGGCGGCAGTAGCGGCGGCGGCGGCGGCAGTAGCGGCGTTAGTAGTAGCGGCTTCTCCCGGGGGGATGTAAACCGCTCTAATGGAAATCAATGGAAGCACTGGCATCTCAAGTGTGGCTTGATGAGATGTGTAAAGTAGCCAAGAGAAAATGGATAAATTGATCTGGGGGGGAAATAAATAAATAAATTTAAAAAAAATGAATTGACGCGGAGCGAGTTGAGCTAATGAATAAATTAACGGTCATTGGCTGCCATGGGATGGCGCTCCCCAGGGACCGGCTGAGTGGCCCCGCAGCTTGGCGCCATGTCGGAGGGACACTTTGGGTTTGTGCATCTGAGTTGTGAGAAACGGGAGGTTCAGGTCACAGTGGGGCCCCCTGATGCTGCGGGGCCCCCGATGCACGTTTGGAGATGTTTTCTTCATCGACAGTCAGTGGAATTATGATCACTTATCAATTAATTGTCAATTACTTTGATATCAAGTGCCATATTGCAGAAATACTAAAGATAAGGTGATTTTCTTTAGTCCAAGAAAGATAACCGAGCGGCATCGATCCTCTTAAAGAGTTCAAGTTGAACTGTTTAACTGTTGAACACTCAAGGACGACCTCTGACCTCTAACTAACAGAGACAAATCTTCAGTTGTATGAAACGTTGATCATAAATCTGTATCACTGAGGGCTGATGGCT
>CAAKHG010041018.1:4137-16088 GCA_901007715.1 Dactylopterus volitans | reverse complement strand
TGCAGCCACCCTGTCCTCTCTCGCCCTCTATCTCTCTTTCTGTGTGTGTCTGTGTGTGTGTGTGTGAACAACACCTGCCCAACTCTGCCTCTGGTTGGCTTGAAATTCGACTCTACCTTAGCCAATCATCATCACTTATGCGTCTGCCCCGCCCCCTCTGCTCCCTCCTCCGTGTCTGAGAGAGCCTGGTCGGATCACTCAGATAAAAAAAAAAAAAAAAAAAAAAAACAGCTTCAGTGAGTTTAGTTATAGTAAGGCACCGTGTTTTATGGTAATGCCGTTGTACCCATGGAAACAGTAACGATTTTGATTACTTGCTACTGTAAAAAGTAACGCACAGCCGTCGTTCCCATCACTGACTAAAACCCACTCACATTCGGCTTTTGCGTGTCAGGGTCCAATCAGCCTTCACATGGCTCTGCGGGAGTCACAGGTATTATAATCAGACTCAGCTCCGATCGGCAGTGATAATAAACACGACATCTACATGGACACACTTATTTGACATTCGCCGACATGATGGCCGCTGCATATTTAACATGAAATATAGTAATGCAGCAGCCCTGCAATAAATTCTCCCCTCATTTGTGATGCTGCTGAACTGCACTGAGAGGTGCCCCCCTCATATTTTGTCACCCTGATGCGTGAGTGGGATGACCACAATATTAGGGACGCCTCTCAGTATGACACAGTTAAACATCATCACAGATTTAACAGTCGTTAAAAAACGTCAAAACAGCTCTCTCAAACAGATTCAGTAAAAAAATTCTACGTAAAACGCCTCCTGTTTACATAGTAAACATGCAGCGGTTTCAATGTTATGCTCGAGCGGTGTAGCTTAGCTTTCTCCAACCTCTGCAATTATTCGCCGGAAAAAGGAAAAGCAAACTGGACTGCTGTCACCCAGCCCCAGGGGCTGCTGGGAGCGCCATCGCCTATTTTTAGTGACTTTTTCAACAACAGCCAAACCTATCAAACAGTCCTCCACTGGGGCGTCATTGCATGCTGGTCTATTGACACTGCTCTCTTCATCTCCAGTAAAAGGATTCCACAATTTTCTATGCTAACCTTATAGTGTTTTATCTGTGGCGTTAACTTTATTCTGACAAAGTTTCCTTAAAACAGACATTTTGGTTTCGCGGTGGTTAGCATTTACCGTGGTTTGAATGTCTTAACCGACCGTCAGCAGCTTAATGTTAGCCGGAGCGCATGAGCGCGTCCGGAAGCAATAATCACATCATCAATAATCACAGTGAAGCTAAAGAGTCACATCTTTTACTGTAGCGCCTTACAGGTGGTTCCCGAGTGTGCACGCGTCATGCTTCTTAGCACTAGCACGCTAGCTGAGACAGCGCGGCAACTGTGTGCGCTCAGCGGAGACGTTTACCTTTTTGCTTAAAAACAAACAAACCAAAGATTAATTAATGATTAAGTTTTCCGAGTTTACGGAGATCAGGTGATGACCTCCAGCGACAAACCTCGATGGCTAAGAAGGACCAGGTTTTGAAAAGTTTACAACAGCTTACTCACAGACTGCAAGATGCTGGTCTGGGTCAAAGATCCCGGTACCCGGTCCTTGGCCTCCTCGGATGTGGCATCCCCAGAACCACCTCGAGCTGCCCCACTGACGTCCCAAAATACGTCCACGAGCTTTCGTGGAAGAACCTCAGCTCCTGTATCGGGCTGAGAATTGTGACATGATGTGAAGCCAAATTCTGCCTCTGCTATCAGTGAGGAGGAGGAGGAGCAGGTCGCCATCACTGCGCGGTGCAGGGTGCAGGTTTTTTGCAGAATCTGCTCCGCTGCCGGCACACATTTCATGTCGTTTATTCATCTTCTGGTGTGTAAAAGGCCTAAAACTGGCATCACTTGTCCATCAAAGTCCCACATTACTGTTAGCTTACCTGCTCCATGCTCCATGACAGCTCCATAAGTCAGCCCTTCTCTTGCGCGGCGATCTCAGAGAAGGGTTTTGGTTGGGCAGTTGTAAAGACACAGGAAGTGCAATGTGGTTCCCGTCTGAGTGGAACCTCAACCTGGGATCACCCGGATCGTTTTAATGCCACCTCAAGAACTTGGTTAAAGGTGGCGTGCTACTCATATGCCACCTCATAATGCCACGTTGTTAGTGTGTGACAACAACGTGTGTGTCGCAGATGAGCAAGTGTGGCCAGAAATATTTATTTATTTATTTTTTTTGCTTCTGTGCTGCCTCAGCTTGAATTCTCTCAAAGTCATTTTCCTAGTTGCTGTGACAACAGAGAAATTCCACCAGGAAAGCAACATGGGGTTGGAAGAGGGGGAGGGTGGAGGGTGAGGCGGAAGGGCAGAGGGGGGGGGGAGATTATAAAAATGTAATTAAAATCAACGAAGAACACTGACAGCGAGCGTCGGAGGTGTTGACATGATTAAGAGAGTGAGAGGAGAGGAGGGAGATAGTGAAAGAGGTGGATTTGGAGGTTCTGAGATAAATGAAGGGGGCTGGACGGCGGAAAGGAAAAAAGGAGGGAGGACGAGTGGAGGACTGCAGGAGGAAGTGCAGGGAGGAGGTAAAGAAAGGTGAGAGACAGAGAGAGAGAGAGAGAGAGAGAGAGAGAGAGAGAAGGGTGGAAGGAAGGAGAATCAAAACAAAAGGTTAACAAAGCGCGAAGGAGGTGGCGGCGAGCTGAGAGCGCGAGGAGGCTGATGAGGAGGAGCTCTTACGGAGACGAGAGCAGCGGGAGGAAGGAAGAAAAAAAAACGTCCAACAAAAGACCGACACGAATACAAAAACAGACAAGTTAATTATGTTTGCCCGACTCCGAGAGACAGAGAAAGAGGTGAGGACAAGGGGGTGTGAGATACTGCGGAAGTGACACGTGGAGGTCGATCCTTCAGTCACAAATGTTTAACCTCGGTAGATAATTAGCAAAGCGCGTTAAGACAAACAATTTTTCATAGACTAACCAGAGGCATCACTGAAATAAAAGAGCCTTAAAGCTTTGGACTCTATAGCTCATCATGTCTGTCTGCTGTTATGGCGTGAAAATAAACAAAATATCATGACAAACTTGTGTGAAATCGTCCCTCAACGTGATGGTTGGGGGGTTTCCGCTTTGGGCCGATGGCAGCGCGGGAAGGACCTCTGCGTAGAAAACACAAGGAACCAATCGTGACTACATATGGGGGCGGAGCTTTCTGGATCATTTGGAGACACCAGCTATAAAGAAGGGAAGAGATGCTAAGAAGATGAAGAAAGAGGAGGAGATGGTAGCTACAAAGAGAAAGGAGGAGGAGACGCTGGTTACGAAGAAGGAGATGGAGATGCTAAGAAGATGAAGAAGGAGGAGGAGATGCTAGCTACGAAGAAAAAGGAGGATGCGACGCTAGTTACGAAGAAGGAGGAGATGGAGATGCTAGAAGAAGAATAAGGAGGAGGAGAAGATGGTAGCTAGACGGAGGAGACTAACTATGAAGAAGAGGAAAGAGGAAATGCTAACCATGAAGCAGAAGAAGGAGGAGGAGAACGTAACTAAGAAGGAGGAAGAGATGGTAGCTACAAAGAAAAAGGAGGAGGAGATGCAAGTTACGAAGAAGGAGAAGATGGAGATGCTAGAAGAAGAATAAGGAGGAGAAGATTGTAGCTATGAAGGAGAACAAGGAGGAGACTAACTATGAAGAAGAGGAAGGAGGAGACACTTATTATGAACAAGAGGAAGGAGGACGAGATGCTCGCCAGAAAGAAGAAGGAGGAGATGCAAGGTATGAAGAAGAATGACGAGGAGATTCTACCTACAGTATGAACAAGGAGGAGGGGGAGGAGATGCTAGTTACAAGGAAGATGGAGGAGGAGCTGTTAGCTACGAGGAAGAAGCAGAAGAAGAAGAAGGAGGAGGAGAAAGTAACTAAGAAGGAAGAAGAGATGGTAACTAAGGAGGAGATGCTAAGATGGGAGGAAACGTGCAGTCAAAGACGATAAAGCACTTATGGAATTCATCAGAAACTGATGAAATTGTTGTGTAATTGATTTCTAACGTTCATTCTTGACTTTTTTGGAAAAAAATCAGGTCTCACACGGCATTTGATCTTCATGCAAATCATGCTAGTTTGGAGAAGAAGGCTCTACGATAGCAATAAGTAATGAGAAGTAAACGATTTTTTTTTTACTATTTGGCTTATACTTTTGGCTGGCATGGCGGACAGTCCTTCTATTGTCTTATAAATATGCGTTTATTTACTTCTATCATTTAAATATTTATTAATTGTTTTCTATGTTGTATTTTAATATGTATCTTTTCTTTTTTAGTTGACTACTTTACTGTTCTTCTGTAATATGATTGTTCCTGTAAAATTGGAAAAAGAAAAGAAAAATGTAATGATAACAAGTAAATTGTGGTTAGCGGATTTAAAATATCTGAGTGACAGGAGCCGGGCGGTGACCTCTGTGTCGCCTGCACATGGCGTCCGTGAGGCCCCGTCGTCCTTGAAAAGTGTGTGTCAGCGTGCGCGTTGTCGGTCCGTCGATACCGCATTGTGTGTGTGTGTGTGTGTGTGTGTATGTGTGTGTCTGCGCATCAATTATGATCGCCGCTTTGGTGTGAAGGAGAGGACAGGAGAGGAGGGAGGGTGAGGGAGAGGTGAGCGAAGGACGAGGGAGACGGGAAACGGAGGCGGAGAAACTTTCTGGAAAACGAGTTTCTGGCGGCAGAGGCGCTCACCTCTGGCCTCGCGCCGCGCCGCGCCGCGCCGGAGAGCCGCCGTCGCTCCCCCGTCGCTCCCCCGGCAAGTCACCTCGAATCAGAATCAAGACGCCCCCTCCCCTCCCCCACCGCGCGATCGAGCGCCCGCAAAACGCCCGTCCGCGCCGCTTTAATGGAGGAAATCAGCCGGCGACGATCGGCTTAGTCACAGGAGCGCAAACATCATATACATGATGTCGACACGCTTCGGCTTCGGCGCTGAGAGATGCGAGGAGACAGGAGGGCGAGGAGAGGGAGGGGAGAGCCGATGTGGGAGATGAGTGGATTTAAGGCAAATTAAGTCGTCTGCCGGGGGCTGCGGGGGATTTCAAAGGGGCATTATGTCTTTGGCTCAGCCTTTTTCTCTTTCTCTTAATCCCCCCCCCCAACTTCCATGCGCCGCGCCACGGCAGGGGAATCCGCTGCGGAAACAAGGCGCAAGATCCCCTCCATTTATCCACGCCGCGGCGCCGGCCGCTTCTTATCGCCGGAACTTTCGGAGCCTCGCCGATAAGAGAGCGGAGACGGCGCCCGCAGACGCCGCAGGACGGCTCCCGACGCGCATGCCGACGTGAACTTTGCGGGGAACCGGGGGGCCGCCTCCGTCCGGGGGCTTGCGAACACTTGAAGTGAAATATGGCAGCAGTCAGACTGGAGGCTGGGATGAGGCGCGCTGACGTGGTCCTAGTTACATAAGATGTGACACTGCCCCCCCCCACCACCACCACCGTCACATCCGCTCTCCCCTCCCCACCCCTTGTCCTCAAACGTTGTCAATGACTTGGAAGAAATAAACCAGAATCATGCCTCTCAGCAAACGTGCACCGCTCTTTCAAATGGAGCCGCTTCCTCTCGTGCTTTCGTTCGGTGTCGTCCGTCTCGGCGGACTGACGCATAGAATCTATATAATGTGGACGGCGGCCCCCCCCCGGGTTGCACAAAAACGCAGCCGCCGTCTTGTGCCGGTGATGTCATCCGTGGCCAGGGGGTGCGGTGGCGACCAGGAAGTGGAGCCACAGTCCGACACGGTCACAAGTGATTGGTTTATCCTCTGCAACTTCCAGTATTTCACAGACTGACTGAATGGATGAATGAATGAATGAATGAATGCCTTTAGTGACGAGGTTTCAGCACATTACGCGAATGAATTATCATTAATTATATTGTCAACAAAGAACTAGTAGATAATAATAGAAATTCCAAAAAAAACCTGATGATAAACAGTTGAGTATTGATGTAAGACAGGGCGGCTTTGCTCAGTGGGGCAGCATGAATAGGATGTGAGATGGAGCACTTTAAAAAAAAAAAAAAGCACATCGCACATGTCCTGCGTTGTTTCTACATTCATAACGTGGCGGAATTAGGCGACACGGTGGCTCTGGGACGAGAGCGGCTTCCTGGTCTGTCTCTCTGTGATCCGACGGCTCTGCAGCGCCTTCCAGAGGGCAAAAGTTCAAAAATGTCACGTCCGGGGTGGGAAGAGTCCTCTAGAATACTCATTTGAGGCAGCGAGAGCTGCAGGAGTCTTCCAGGGAGGGGAGAGGGCAGCTGGTGCCCGTCTGTCTGCTGAGGAGCAGCTTGCGGACTGTGTGGAGATACAGCAGCTCGGAACTTCTCGTTTTTCTTTCTTCTTCCTGAGCAACCAGAGGAGATAAAGCTGTTGCTGTGACCTCTTCATCAGCATACAGGTGTTTGCTCCCAGGAGAGGTTGTCATCTAAGTCCGGGACCCTCTCCACACCTTCGCCGTTGATGTGACTGGGCGGCGGCACTGTTGTCCTCCTCCTGAAGTCCAGAACTGACTCCTTGTTCTTGGAGGTGTTCAGGACAAAGTTGTTCTCAGCGTGCTGCTTCCCTGGCGCTGCTCTGCTGGGCGGGACTGCACTCGCCGGTGCAGTGTGTCCAGAAAGAGGCTCAGTACGCAGCCCTGAGGTGTGCCGGTATTGAGCTCAAGGGCTGAGGAGAGACGTGACCGCACCCTCACTCTTGGTCCAGCCTTGGTCCCTGTGTGACCCTGACATGCTCTGTAGACCTTCTTCTTCTCTGTTCAAACTGGTGTGGGTCAAACGTAGGTGGGGGGCTGGGTATGACGTGTCGTCAGACCAGTTTCTCAACTGGGCGGTGGTGATCGAGGCTGCTGATGGTGGTCTTTTTGGGCAATGGGACGTTCGTGGCAGACGTCAAGCAGGGTTGGCTTTGTTGTGGTCTCTAAGTGGGCTCTGGACCTCGTTGGAGAGCCACGGCTCTTAACTGGGACGCACACAGATGTTCTTTCCGACAGTGACCACGTCGGCACAGCGCCCGATGGAGCTCGGTGCGGTTGAAGTGGACTCTTCCAGGTCCTGTTGCTCAAAAAATGTCCCAATATATCTCTCATAACGGTCCTCCAGGCAATAATTTTGACAATCTTTGCAATGGGTCGAGCTTTTTCCTTTGGGGGAAAAGGGGAAGGATGAGGTGCCTAGATGAGTGGTCAGATTAGCCCAGTTGTTGGAAGGGTGCTACCCTATAGTGCCTATATGAACAGCAGTAATATTTATATACTGTAGGTCTGCGCTTTGCAGGTAAGTCCTCCAAGTCAGGGGAACCATTTTTGTGATGGTACAACAGTCATTATTAACATAAATGCGTGGCTCACCCGGGAATCTTGGCATCCGTGCAGCCCGCTAGCTTAATAGCTGTATACGGCGCGTGTGAATCAAGCTAAGCCTCCGTAATTAACAAAAACGCAGCAGTCCTTAATGAGATTGTTCTCTGCCTTGATTAGTCTCAGCCCACCCATTTTGCTGTTGATGGATCTCGCTCTGGAGATGCTGAGAAGCAGGCGTTTGCGCGGTTATCTCGTACCCTCACCGGCGCGCCGACGACTCGGCAGCCTCGCTTCTGCTTCCCGTTTCCTCTTCGTCCTCCACGGATGATGATCCGTGCAGAGCCCCCGGGGTGCCCGGCTATTTCCTCCCGGATGCTGTTTGAGCGCTGGAAAGCTGCTGTGACCGCTTGTTCACCACATAATCCCGTCCTCAGAAGCTCGTGTTGGTTATAGCTGGGTTCAGTTCATGCGGGACGTGAGGATGAGGAACGGTGAACATCGGTCAGACAGAAATATCCAAAAATCCACACAGAAAACGCGGTGCCACTTTAGCGAGGCCTCCAAAACAGGTCGTTTCCATAGCATCAAACCCAGAAGCGAATAAGCAATAAACAAATCAAATACACAGATGTTATTTATTTACATCAGTGGAAGCGTTCGGACTGCTGTGAAATTCAGAGTCTGAGGAGCAGCGGCTCGCTCTCCGCCGCTGCTTCCAGAAGCCGGCAGCCATGTTGAGTCTGCAGACGCTGCCAAGGCCTGGAGGGACCTGGAGCTCTGAACCGACTCCTGCCCTGCACACAGACTATATTTACACACACACACACACACACACACACACACGCACACGCACACGCACACAGACTCAGAATCATCGTCGACATTTTCAAGCTTGTTCAGATGCTGAGTTCATCTAAAGGGGGTCAGAAATAAAGCCCATGATTGGTTACAGTTGTTATTCAATGCAAAATGGAAATGTGGTGTTTGATTGCTTTCATAAGTAAAAAACTGAGTTTGAATTGAAATTGTGTGCGTGTGTGTGTGTGTGTGTGTGTGTGTGTGTTCAGGTCTATGACCCATTTAGGACCTCCTGCTCAGCCAGATGAAAGACTGGATGTCTGAGCGGCTGCATGTTTTTCCGCCTGCGGCCACCCGGCCCCGGCGCATCTGTGACAGACGGCGGGACCAGGGGCCTCACCTCCGGTCTGGATGTGTGTGTGTGTGTGTGTGTGTGTGTGTGTGACAATCTGGACTTCGAGCGCATCTGAATTTGTGTGTGACGCATTTGAACACGCTCATTCGGACGCGTAAAGCACCGAGGCATGTTCGTTTGCAATCTTACTTAAACAATAGATGTAATCTATTGTTTTTTTTTCATGATGTTAACAGTGAAATTGTGTGTGTGTGTGTGTGTGTGTGTGTGTGTGTGTGTGTGGTCAGAAAAGAGCTCTACCCCTGATCATACACAAGATAACAGGGATCAAATGGAGAGAACAAAATACAGGTGTAGTGGCGGCCTCTGGCCACTAGCTGGCAGCACATTCACTGTTTTTGGCTGCGCCGCCCGTGTGCAGTTTTCTTCGCTCGCGTGTGTGTCCATCATGAATCACGGATGCGTCAGTCTCATGATTCTGATTTTATGAGATAATAAACAACACAAAACAAACAAAAAAAAACAGAAACTGAGTTATTATTAACTTAGTTATTTCTGACTGAAATAAAGGTGATGACTTGTGTTAATGCAACACTCAAGTGCCTCAACAACTTCAAAAATAACTATTCAGTGGCACCACGACGTGACTGAAATGACCTCGTCCTCACCAGCATCATTTCAATCAATGAATCAATCAATTTTACTTAAAGTGCAGAGTCCCGATGCACTTTACAAATACAGGAAATACATTTAATCGTCACAGTTAAGGATGTTAGAAGAATAAACATGTCCAGATACATGATTGGGACGTCAACCCGTGCGGTGGCGTCGCCGACGTGTGACCGTGGCATCGCCTCGCATTCAGCTTGCAGATCAGTCGTGTGTATGTGTGTGTGTGTGTGTGTGTTTTAGCAACATTTATGGCACGTTTGAGTCTCTGTCAATGTTACAGTCAAAGCACAGTCGGACAGCAACGGGGACGCCACCATGCCGACCGCTTCAATCCCATCTAACGAACAAACTCATTAGCATCCGCGCCCGTTCGACTGTTTGCTTCTCTGCGACTTGCTCCATTTTGATAGTTTTGATTGTTCTGTGAAGCCCTTTGAGCTGCGTGTCAACACAAAATGTGCCATCTGTTATTGTAGCTAAAGGACCGTTGATTATCTGACTGCATCCGTGATCAGGGCGAAAAAAAAAAACCTACAATACAATGTTTTTTTTTCTCAAAGATGGAATTTCAAATAGCTACATGTGGCTAGCCGCGCGGGCCTTGCTGGTCTTAACAAAACATGCACTTGCTAGTCACATCGTGTGGTGCCGACATCTCATGGTGACTCCGATGACAACGCTTATTCAAAACTTTACGATAACTTACCCAACGAGGATGCTAATGTGAGTCGCTGGCTGGTCCTCGGACTGTCCCACCAGCTTATTAGTCACAGGAGGTTGATTTTTCGGAGCTTTTGCACCATTCTTAAACACGCTAAGTAATTATTTCATGTGGCCCTGGTGGTGAAAATGATGGACCAGTAGCAACAGCTCACCTCAAGCTCGGAACGCGCCGGGCTGTTTTGGGCCGTCCAAGATGAAAGATCAGTAGTCGCGCATGCCTCCAACAACGGCGGATTTCGGTTTCCTGGATGGCGGTTGTCACACTCGCGCGGCAGCCTCGGATGGATATCTGACAGTGGGATATATTTAGGATTCGTCCTATGACCCACGTCTACAAAAGAGCCGACACACACGTGACACCGGGGCCAAAAATGTAAACAATGAGATCCAGAGACGGGTGAAATGGAGGAAAATAAATGTTCCAGACGAAGTCCGTGGGCCTGCAGGTGCCCTCCAGTTCCTGCCATGACCGCATGAAGAAGGATGTAGCATGGAAAGGAGCAGCCGAGGAATGTTAGCAGCTAGCCGCACGCCGCAAATATAGCGCGAATCGGCCCATAGAACTTGTCGCGCAGTGCGGCTGCATGAGAGCCTAAAATCGCACGGCGTGTTGGAGGCTTTGGGAAGGCGCCGCTCCGGGTCGGAGATCCCGTTCTTACATCATCTGCCTCCTCAGACGCTTGCGTCAAACTGTCCCGCCGACGTCTCGGAGCACCTCCAGAACCTGATAGAACTTCTGTTCTGTTAAAAATGCAGGTGATTTTCCTCACCTCGCCTGATGCGTTCCACCGAAAGGCCGCGGCGAGACTTCTCTGTCTGCCACTCGCCGCTCCCGCCATCTGCTCCTCCAGGTGGGGGCGACCATGCGCGGCGGCCGCCGGATCGCCCGCGCCACCTCCGCGACCTTTGACACACACATTAAAACTGCCGCCGGCTCGCGGCGGCCTCGTCACGGTCGGTTAGCACCGTGAAACCGGAGCGCTTGTTAAGTCGTCGGCGAATTAAGGCGCTTTAATCGCCGCGCTGATGTATCACGGTGTCACACGTGAAAGGGAAGCCTGCCCTTCCGGATCGTCACCTTCCAGGACAACATTCATTCCTCAGTCTAAGAATTTTTTTTCTTCTTCTGGTCAGGCTGGCTTCAAGCTGACACCCTTTCTTTTTTTTTTTTTTTTTTTTTTGCTGAAGAGAACAAAAAAAAATCTCACCCAGCTGGAGGTTTGAGCAATGAAACATCGTCGCAAACTGGAAGGGCCGCTGATTTTAAACGTCGCTTTAACTCCACAAAGTCTTTTGAAATTTCTGTCAATAAAGGGGGGCGCAGTCTTTTTGTGCGAAGGCTTTCGAAGCATGCGTTTGCCAAGTCCCCGCCAAAATAAAAGAATGGTTTTTCAGATGCACGTGTGTCTCCCTCATGGAACGGGAGCCATTCGTTTGGTGGCCTCGTTTCCTCTCAGTCGCGTTTGCTTCCAGTCTTCCACCTGAAGCATTAATTGTTTGGTTTTTTTTCCATGACGAAGAAATCATCTTTAGGGTAAGTGCTGACACGCTCTGATGTCCGATCCCGGTTCCCCCTCGGCCCTGCCTTAAGCCCCGCCCGTTTCTTACGGCTGCCCCTGTAATCCGTCCCACGCTCGGCCCCCCCGGTGTTTGCGGGGTTTATGCCCGGGAGGCTCCGCTGTCCCTGGCTCAGAGAGGCGCCGCTCACGGGTGAAAATGGGACTCAGCCGCAATCATGACTGGTGTCTTTTTTTTTTTTTTGCTGCTTTCTCAAAACGCCGGCGACGTCTGCCACGTGGAAAGTAAACCGAGGAAAGTTTGAAGGATGATACAGCACACACACACACACACACACACACACACACACCCACACACCCCACACACACACACACACACACACACACACACACACACACACACACAGACCAAATGTAACAGCAGTTACTCAGTTATGAATTGAATTATGGTCACCATGGTAACTTCTGAGCTCATCTGGGTGTCAGAGGACATGCAGATACAGTCTAACACACGCACAGGACACACATGTTCACACTGTGTGGGCATTTTTAAGGCTTTAGCACCATTTCTTAACCCTCC